>JAJOOF010013806.1:0-23815 GCA_029582545.1 Solanum lignicaule | reverse complement strand
TGAGAAAGATTAAGAAAAATATATAAATTATATATAAATAAACATTTTTATGTATAAAATAAAATTTTAAAATTACATATATAATGTCGGGTTGGTTTGGTCTCGGGTTGGTTTTTTTTAGTTAAAACCAAACCAACCCAAATATAGTCGGGTTTTTTTTTTCAATACCAAACCAAGCCAAACCAAACCACTAGTCGGGTTTTTTTTTCGGTTTGACTCGGTTCTCGGTTTGGTTCGGTTTGCGGTTCGGTTTCGTACACCCCTAATTTTCACCATCAATTTATTTGTGATCATCATTAGTTATCTTTGTTAACATAATCACCATTATCAATCTAACGTTTGCTAGTTTATCTATTATTGTTGTCAATCATGTCTGTTAGTTATTCTTATCATATCTATCACCTTAATCATTATAATTAAATTTATTATCATCAGTGTGTCTGCTACTTCCATCCATCACTGCTGACAGTTACTACTATCAAACATCATTATATATCGCCAACCACCTTCATCATTTACCACCACGGTTAGCTATCTCATCCATCCCCTCCTCCCCCCACTACTAGTTACTATTCATAACACCATCGCTAATTATCATTATTATCACTGATCATTGTATAATTTTATTTTTTTAATAATATTAAATTAATTTAATATTTTATTTATTAATTTTAAAACAAAGACTAAAATTATATATATATATATATATACACACACTGATTTAGTATCAATTAAACGAAATTATCAGCCTTAATGATACCAATACATTATATGATACTGATTTGGTATCAATTAAGTGAAATTAGTTTAAGAGTATATAGTGTAATTATTTAATGGGGTATGAATATAAAGGGGTATATATTTGTAATTATTTTACTTTTACGAGGGTATTTGCTTAGTTTCCTTTTTTTTTTTTTTTAATAATCAATATATAATGTTACTTTATATATAGTTATTCTTTTTTTTTTAATAATAACCTA
The DNA here is from genome assembly GCA_029582545.1 of Solanum lignicaule. Taxonomy (NCBI): domain Eukaryota; kingdom Viridiplantae; phylum Streptophyta; class Magnoliopsida; order Solanales; family Solanaceae; genus Solanum; species Solanum lignicaule. The sequence goes on along the minus strand of JAJOOF010013806.1, from coordinate 22,835 downwards.
ATTGAGACTCGTAACCTTCACACATGCAAAGAATGACAGAAATAGTTGCAAATGTAAAATCTCTGTCCATAAACAGCATGCAATAAAACTTCGAAAGTAATAATTCAAATATTTTTATCATGTCTTAATTTTTGTGACACACTTTTTCTGATAATATATTTAAAAAATATATATAATCTTTATAACAATACTCTAAATTAAATCACAAGTTTAACTATTTTCTCTCTTTAATTAACTTTGCATATCCAATTAAACATTACTACATTAATTGAAACGAAAAATAACACTTTTTTTTTATTTAGCCCACTTTGTGCAGAATTTTCCTAGAGTGCTTCTTTCTAATCATCAAAAATTCAAAATCATTTGTATAAGTCCATGAAAAACTTTTTTGAAATTCTAATTATCTTAAGCTAAAATTGACACTATTTCACATTGGACAGGGAATTTCCTTTGTCAAAACCTAGTCTTTATAATTGTACCTTTTGTTTTCTTATCAAGTTCATTCGTCCTATCACATAAATTAAAACGGAGAAATAATAATAATCAAATCAATTTGTAAAAAAAGTTCACGAGTCGATAATGACTTGACCTAGCCGAAACTGCCGCCGTATTTCTTTCGTTTCAATAATTGTTATTTCATTTTTACTTATCATTTTTAATTTTTTTAAAAAATACAATAGAGCCCACTCTCTCAAGTAGAAAGTGACCCAAAAGGAAAAGACATGTTCCATTTTAATTCGGAGTATGCACATTTAGATATTTTCATTCCTCATTTCATTAAATACTTTAACTTACAAATTGATTATCTAAATGCGATTAAAATTTATATATCACAGTATGAAGTTTCACAAAACACAGTTATGTTAAGGATGAGTTAAGAGTAATGTTGAGGAATTTTAATATATATATTACTTCTAGCAAATTTGATGAATATTAATTATTAAATTGTGATTTTCATCATCTAGAACATAAGAAACCAATTTTGCCGTTTTTTTTTTTTTTTGGAAACATCCTAGTAAGTACTCAACCACAGCACGTGTTTCAACAGTCAATTCCAAGTCATAAAACGGCCAGGTTTTTTCACATTGGCACAATTAGCTTTTTTTAATTAGATAAATTATAAATAAACTGTTTAATATATATATAAGCTCATATTAGAGTTCCGATTAAATCCAAATCGCACACTACAGAGCTCATTTAGGGGTGGCACTCCCAACATGATTTTTTCCATATCCAGGGCTCGAATCTAAGACTTTTGGTTAAAGATGAAGCAGTTCCACCACTGCACCACAACTCATATTGATTTAATATATATTTTTATTCTCTCACCAATAGTATTATTATTCATTATTATATCTTTTTCTTCATACTTGATTCTAATATGTTTTACTTGAGCTAAAATTCTATCGAAAACAACTTCTTTATAACAATTAACAGGGACAAGACTGTGTACACTTGCATTGAATAAATTATTTTCATAATATTAATAAAAATAATAATTAACTTAATATTATGATATAAAAATATCTTTAATCCACTTGCTTTTTTTTTGACTTCTTGTGGTTGACCCAGAGAAGAAAAAACAGTGACTTTGGTGGAGTCTATAAAAAGAGTTTTATAACAATATTAAATTATTATCAAGTGACATACATTTCTGAGAACTAAAAGTAACTCTTCATTTACAAATTTACCCTTTCCTTAAAAAAGGGAGGAAAAGTTTCTAAAAATGGAAGGTTGCCGGAGGTCGAGTTCAGGTCCGGCAAGGGCAAAATTGGAAAGAAAAGATGTGGAGAAAACTAGAAGGAATTATATGAAGAATCTATGTAATCAACTTTATTCATTGATCCCTTCTACTCATCTCTCTCAGGTTCACGTTTTCTCCTTCTCCTTCTCCTCCTCCTCCGTTTCATCACGGGGATGGATATATAGTTTATCTGTGTCAAGTCAAATCAGACAAATAAATTGAAACAGAGAAAGTACAATTCATAGCTACTAGTACTATTTTGTTACTTTTATACATAAACTTATAATCTTATACGAACAGGCATTGAAAGTACTGAATTCAAATGAACCTGATATCTTTCATAAACTTTAGTTTTGTGGATCAACCTCTAGTGTGTGTTGAACCAAATATCTTTCACCTGCAAGAACATTATATATCTAATGTTTCTGCGGGTGAAAGAATTATGAATGAGTTTGAACACACTAAATAATCATTTTTATTGAATATATTGCAGGAAACAATGGGATTGCAAGATAAAATAGATGCAGCAATAAAGTATATAAAAAGTTCAGAAATGAAATTGGAAAAAAGCAAGATGTACTTGGAAGAATTAAGTAGGATGAGTAGTAGAAAGAGGCCCAAATCATCCAATTCAACTAATGGGCCTAGCCCAAGTACCAAGTCATCTCCTCAGATCCAAGTCCATGAAATGGGCCCAAATATGGTCGTTGTTTTAATAAGTGGCCTTGATAATATAACCACTTTTAATAACATCATTCGATTGTGCCATGAAGAAGGTGTTGAAGTTGTGTATACAAACTTTACACTCAATGGAAACTCTATGCTGCAAATTTCTCATGAAACTAAGGTATGATTTGGTATTCTTCGAAAAATAAGTTATATTTTGATATTTAATCGTCAAGAAAAACTACTCCTATCAATTACAATAAAGTTGTTTTTGTTTATAAAAAGCATCTTTCATACTTCAATCAAACACTAGTACATCATTTTTTTAAAATGTAATAAAAATTGACTTCTATCGTACCAAACACATCCTGAATGACATTTCTCCTTCGTTGTTCAAGGCATAAGTACTAAAGAAGACCTAAAAGAATGAACATGAACAAAAATGTCGAGCCAAAACTTGAGGATTATGAATTTAAGATTTTTCATTTTTTAAGTTTAGTAATTCATAAATATAACTGATCTTCTTATGTTTAAAAAATATTTGTACCAAGATTATTTGAGTTCAAATGAACCAATATTTTGATCTCTATACATAAACAAGTAATTATTTTCCATAAAAAGAAAAATGCATGACATTTTGTCACTTTTTTTTTAATTGTAGATCAACATGAGTTCAACAATGGAATGTAGAGCTGCAAATCTGTGCGATAAACTGAAGGAATTGCTTTATGGAAAATCAAATGACAATGAAATGGAATCCCAATTACATTTATGGGACTATATAGTTGAATCTGAATTATTAGGATTTTATGATGTACAATTTCTACCATCAACAAGTCAAAATCCAAACATATTTAGTTACATTCAAAATAATAGGGACTAGTCATTTTCATTCCAGAATAATAATATTTCATTACAACAATTAAATTTATTCGTAATTGATTATCATATGTCAATATCGTTATTTCATCTTAAATGAATATTCAAACCTTTCCTTATCCTTCAAAATAATTGAATCTGATTTTATGTATTATTATTTTTAATTATTGATTTTTAATTTATAGAGAGACTTGTTAGGTTATTGATTTATCCATTGACCTATCTAATAACCCGATGAATTTTTTATAAAACCATTTCAAATCCGTTATTCAAATAACTCAATATGAATAATGTTTTTTTTTTCAATTCAATTTATTGATTAAACCAAATATAGAGGCATTGAATGCACAGAAATAATTATAAATAATCTTTGTGCTAAAATCTCAACCCCCTTTTATTATTGGCAACGTACAGCGCTAAATACACTATTAACAAAGTGTATCAGAGACTCTAATTTATTGCCTTTCATATATTATAATATATATGCTCTCGTTAATTAACTCAATTTATTTTGACTCAGTTCATTAATTAACTCAATAAAAAAAAGTACTGTAGAGGCATTTGAATGCACAAGGACAATTGCAATTAATCATCGTGCCAGAATATCAACCACATTTTATTATTGGCAACGTACAGCGCTGTATACACTATTAACAAAAAGTGTACCAGAGACTCTAATTTATTGCCTTTTTTCGTAAATAATAATAACTACATCTCAATCTCAAATAAATTCAAAATTATAGAAAAACAAATAAATAGGCTCAGAAAATAAGAATTGAGATAAATCAATAAGCTTATAACTAAGCTTTCTTAGTTTGATGGTATAAAATTTCAATCATCATTGCCTTAAAACACAAAAAAAAATTGAAAATAATTTTAAAGTATCAGGAAAAATAAAATCTTTCTCATACACAGCATTTGGCGTACTGTGTCAGAAGGTGTCCTAAGATTTTATAATTTCATCATATACGATGATTTTTTGAGATAATAACTATCGAATTATTATTGGAGAAATTGATTTAATCTCACAATTGAGATCTGAAGACGATAAAGATATACGAAAAAAATAGAGAATGAATCAGAAAGAACGTAGCGAATAAGGATATATTTTTGGATCATTTGAAACAAAATTGATCATCACTTCTCCTTATGTTCATCATTTTCATTCTATAGAGAGAGAAAAATACAGAGAAACAAAAAGAAGAAGAAATTGGAATTCAGTGGCGGCGGAAATTGAGATCGGAGCAGTGTAAAAGTGTTAGTTTGAAGTGCTATAGATTTGATGAATTTATAGGAGGAGAAGAGGAATATGGAGCCCTAAATTGATTAAGGCCCATCTAATTTGATGGTTTGGCCAATTAGTTCCAGCAAGTCCAAAAGCCCAATCTATTTTATTTGTTTCACTTAATATTTTAGCTTATTTGATTGAACCCGAATTTTAATAATAACATATCCAGTCATACCTACTAATATTCTACCTTAATTCGCGTCATTTATACTTTCTTATTTATGGTCATGTCCTTGGTGAGCCAAAACTGCACTATGTCTGTTCTAATCACCTAACTCCAATACTTTTTCGGTCTACTACTACCTCTCCTAAATTCATCCATAGTCAACCTCTCACACCTCGCACCGAAGAATCCGTATGTACTCATCACATTTTCGAACCATTTCAAACTCGCTTCCACATCTTGTCTTCCACCAAAGTCACTCTCATCTTATCTCGCATATCTCCATTTATGTCAATAGAAAATTCCACATATATGCACATGTGGCATAAGAAGGGTGTTTTTAAATTACTTAATCAAGTAGAGGGTTTTTTTTAAGGTTGTCAATAGTTTGGCGACTAAAGTAATAATTAATGTCAAGTTTAAGAGTGTTTTCAATACTTATCTCATTTAAATTTAGAGAGAGAAAAAAAGTGACAAATATTTTAAGTAAGAGATAAGTATTGGAAACACTCCCAAACTTGGCATATATTTTTACTTTAGTCCTTCAACTATTGACAGTCTTAAAAATACTCATACTTGATTAAGTGAATTTAAAAGCACCCCTCTTATGTCACATGCGCATATATGTGGAATTTTCTGTTGACATAGCGTACACATAGATATTTGTAATAGAAAAAAAAATTTAAATAATTAAATGCTAAGAATTTACAATTTAAGAAGATAAAAGAACTTTTTTTTTCTTTTTAAAAATTTATTTTTTCTTATCACCCACTCCATTCTCTAGCCAGAACCCCAGCCTCACACCTCACTACCCACCCACCTCTAAAAAAATTATTCTTTTAAACTTTTTTTTTGGAGGGGGGAGGGGATGGTGTAGAGGGTGAGATAAGAAAAAAATATTTTTTATTTTAAAAAGGGTGGGTGGTGGAGTCGGGGTACCTGGTAGGGGATGGGTAAAAATTAAGTTTCTTTGCCATATGTTCTTCTTTATATATATATATTTGGATGACAAGGGTGTTGGGATATATACTATTAACCATATGTTAAGATATAATATTTATTATAGAATAAATATTTATTCAGTTTTAATAGATCATATATTCGTTTATGGTGTCTGTTTACTTATATAGTAGATGATTTAGTGTGTAGAGTTTTAGCTTATACACAGAGGATTAAATCATCGGTTCTTATAAGTATAAAGTTTTTTGTTCATAATCTAGGATGGAAATTGGACATGCCATCGGTACGATTGTAGCACAAGATTATATGTAATTTATCTTGATTATGGGAACGGTATAGTTCCAACTTCTTATGCTAGTGCATTTTGTATGTATTGAACAGGACCGAGTAGAGATAGTTGTTTTAGACTGGCTGACAAAAACATATTCTCTAAAAGATTAAATGTACTAATATTCTTAATCCTGCTATAACTATTATGATCTGTATATATTAATTATCGTTTTGATTTATAAAAAGGTGAGATTCTGAGATGGATCAATATGCCTGGTAGATTGGATGATAATAATATATATTGGTGAAATAATAAGTTAGTTGATGGAATCCATGTTTCGTTATATAGATTGATTGATCTGCCTTCTTGAGAAACTTATAAGTTTTCATCGTGTCAAACCTTGCAAGTGGATTTATGAATCCGACACATGAAATAAGTTATGTAGTGCTCTAAAGGAAATTAATCATTAAGTTAAATTCGCCAGTAATTTAATTTATTGATTAGTATCTGTAATCTTAACATGGGGAATTACATAAGTGTTTAATGAGAAATTTTGAAATATAAATAGAGGAGTGCAATTACAAATTTTCAGTGGAATGATTTGTAATTTATTATGGTAAGAATAATTCAAAATAATTATTTGGAATTATTTCCATAATAGGAAGCCTCGGTAATTAATTATATGGTCCCTACAGTGTCCATATTTAACTAGAACTCAGAATCCTAATTCTAAAGGAAAAAGAGGAGACTAGCGTGAGTTTTCTTCTTCTTTTTTAAAATAGGGCGTGTAATTTTTGTGGTTGAAGAAAATAGACTGTGTTTTGTTCTCCTTTTTGGACTGAGAAGAAATCTCTATAAGTAGGGATTCTCCTAACCTAGAAAAAGAATGAGTTTTCTATTCGATACTTGCCCACCCAAGTATTGAGAGAGTTCGGATGTGAACTTGGGATCACTGTAGAAGACCATAGTTGATGTTTATCTTGTAGATTCGCTTGAAGGTCTGTCTAACTTGGGGATTCGCTTAAAGGTATCTGCTCACGCTTCAAGAGGTATTTATCGAATTAAATTTCAGCAAGTTATGTGTTCTAGCATGATTGTGTGTTTTAGGATAAACGTTATTGGTTATCTATTATTCATGTAAGTAGTATGATCCTGATATGCTTCCGCTGTACATATAGTTTTTCATCAATTGGCATCAAGAGCCATGCTTCCTAATAACTAGATAGCATGATGTATATTTGTACGTGTGTTTGATCGTATACATGAATATACCGTCTTTTACCATCAATTTGTGTTGATTATTAATTGTGATATCAAATTATCACTGCGTATTGGAAAGAATTATTGTGCCTTGATGGGTTATTACCACTGCAAAGTTAGAAGAAAGTAATAATGGTGGCTATATAATATAGAGAAACTGCAAATTTTTTAGCAACTTTCAGATATAGTAAACACAAAATTCATATTTGTTTGTTATAGCAAAGTTTGCATAATTACGCTCCATAGCAAACATATATGTATAATTCGCTATACATATACAAAAAAAACAGTTGTATAATTCGCTATACATATACAAAAGAAAGTAGTTGTATACAAAAGATCAATTGTATAATCTGTGTATGTATAAAACGAGAAAGAGGGAAAGGCAAAAAAAACCTGGGCAGGGAAATAAGTGTATAGGACAAAAATATATGTATTTGCATGTGTATATACAATTTTCTCTCGCTTTATACAAACAAAAGCGCAATTTATACATTTCGTTTTTGTTTGTATAAGCGAGAGAGGCGAGGGTGGTGAGCGAGATTTGGGAGTGTGGCGAGCGAGATCTGGAGAGGGGAACAAAAATATATGTATATATACAATTTCCTCTCGCTTTATACAAACACAAACGCATTTTATACATTTGTGTTTGTATAAAAGCGAGAGAAGCGAGCGAGACTGCCACCAAATGAGAGTGGCGAGCGAGATTCCACCAGGGAGAGTGGCGAAAATAGCAATAGTTTGCTATAGGGTACAATTAAATCAAATTATATTTATAGCATTTAATTTGAATTAATAATTTGCTATTATATACAATTTTCCCAATTTTTATTTGGTATACGGCTTCAATCAATATGTTGTATTGTTCCAAAATAGGTTACATGACTTTCTTGTAATTATGCCAGAAAATAATTTCAAGAATTATTTTTTTCTTAAAAAAGAAGAAGTAATGTTGCGTGTAGGGGTGTTCATGATTTGGATAAAAACCGATCCAAACCGAAAAACCAAATCAAATCGATTAAATGAACCGATTTTATTTGGATTTTGGTTTGGTTTGATTTTAGATTGTTAAGAACCGATAGTATTTGGTTTGGTTATGGTTTTGTTCGAAAAAAATCGAAGAAATAACCGAACCGAACCGAACCAACAAGTTATATACATAAATTTTATTATTATACATACATAATATATTATATTCATAAATAATTTTAAAGATTTTATATATGTTTCATCAAAATTTATTTTTATAATTTACTTATGAATGTCCAAGGTGGGAACATTTTTCTTATTGGTTTCATATATATGAGTGTCTATGAAAATTCTTTGTGGGACTAAAAATGTCATTGTCTCTTCCTTCTATGCCAAAATAGTGAATTTTGAAGTTTTATTCAGTAAATTCAATGATCGAAAGTTCTGTAATGCTAGTCATTCTAACTATTTTTTTGTTTGAATGGATTGTTGTCACTTTTTTCACGTTTTGAATGAATTGTTTATTTTATTTTTATGTATGGTTAATAACCAAATAACCGAACCAAACCAAACCAAACCTAAACCGAAAACAACCAAACCGATAAATGTATTATATTTGATTTGGTTTGATTTTAATAATTTTAAAACTGATTAAGTTGGTTTGATTTTGGTTTTGACCAATAACCGACCCAAACCAAACCGTGAACACCCCTAGTTGTGTGTATTGGCGGCTACCACTACGGATATCCTTGTTTTACTTTTGTCAAAACTTTTAAAACAAAAGGGAGATAATCTATATGCACTTCATGAACGTGAAGTGGCGGTGACTGCCATTGGTACGCCATTGCATTAAAATTGTTAATTAATTATATGTGCATTGTTTTTGGTTTTCTTTGTATAAATAGAAAAAGTTAAGAATTCGTGATTAATAAATAGTGTTGTTAATGTGGTCTATTTATTTGAAATCACTATTAAATTCTTAAAAAATTATACATGTAGAGATATGTTAGTGCATGAATTGAGAATTATGATTAATAAATAGAATTTATCATAGTAATCTATTTATTTGAATCGTATAGAATCTCCTCAATACATCATGTATGAATTGTCCTAAGTGACTACTAGTGATTGATTTTTTTTTCTTGAATGAAAATTTACCTTGAGATACTAGTAATGCTTAATTAATTAATGAGAAGAGATATTAAAGGTTTTCACCCGTCTAAAAGGGAGAAACGTAATATTTTGAATTCTCGGGTATATTAATTGAGAGGACAATTTGTTGTAAGAAGGTTAGTGGTGTGTCTTAGTCAATGTAAAGACACACTATATGTCTTATACTCATGAGATAATTATTGAAAGAGAATGAAATTTAGAATCATGTTATTTTAATCTTTAGCTATGCCTAAAATGGTTAATTTTCGAATTTGGTCATGTATAGTTGGAAGGTTATGAATTTTTGTGATCTCTGATTGACTTGAAATTTGATTGTTCCATCGAAAAATCGTTAAGATGAGTTTTAGGTAGTTTGTCAGATTAAAATTTGATTTGAATATGATAAGGTCATTCTTTATGTCACTCATGTTTATGTTAATCTGGAACATGATTACACATGTTGATTTAACGTAATTTGATATGTGATAAGAATGTAGGTCAGATTATTTTAATTCCTAAAGATGCTTAATCACATGAATTTGAATTTGGTCATAGCTTTGAAAATAATTTTTTTTATAAACTCCAATTGACCTGAAATTTGGTAAGTTCATTGATAACAGCCTAGTAAGAAATACTCATTGCTATGTGGTTATGTTTTGTTGAGGTCGTTAAAATGATTTTAAAGTTGTTCTTTGGAATTAAAATGTGATTTAGTATGAATGACGTCCTTTATATTGGTTTTATTTATGTTATATGTGGTACATGATTACACGTGATGAGTTAACATGAATTGATAAATAGTAAGGATGTAGATCTGATTATTTTTCTTTAAATCATTTGAATTTGAATTTGATCATAGCTTTGGAGATAAATATTATTTTTGAACTCTGATTGATTTGAGATTCGGTAGGTTCATCATAAACGATCAAATTTAAAATACTCATTGTTATGCAGTGATTTGGTAATTTGAGGTTGTTCAAATGATGTTTTTAGATATTTTTTTGTATCTTGAAAATTAATTTTAATGAAAATTACTCGAGTATGATATAGTGGTGATAAAGATTGTTCTCTATAGTCTCCATGACTAAATTTTAGTGAAGTATTAAGTTCAGGTGTTGACTTAGAACTTCCTCCATAACAGTTGAAATTAATACAAGTCAGTAAAGTTTAATCTCTAGTTTTGATTATCTGTATTAACTCTCCTAAATTGAGTAATATTTGATTGGATCAATGGATCTAGGGATAATGATATTCACTTGACTTAAATTAACATATACTCTCCATCTGAGTTAGCTTTTGTTCTAAATTTGTTGAAGTGAATATCTGACACCACATATGTATGTTGCATGAGTAGTCATTTTTTCATCAAAATTTATTGTTCAAGATGCATTGATATCTATGAGGTGTGTTTTGAATTTTAATATTCAATGTATACATAAACATGTTTTTTGTTTGGAATTTTAGAATTTCATTTTTTATTCTTAATTCGTGTATCTATTTTACAAAATGATGATATATGATAAGAATTACTGAGCGGGAAAATCTTAAATTCTATTTTTGCCAAACAACGTTTTCAACCAAATTGATCATAGTTTTGAAATTCGAATAAAAAAAAGAACTTTGATCGATCTGAAATTTGGTAGATTCATAAGAACGATCTAGTAAGAATTTTTTTTCCGGATCGTTATATGAGTTTTTGGTCATATTTGATTGAATAGTAGTGAAGTATTAGTTTTATGTGTTGACTTAGACCCTCCTCCTTATCGGATGGAATTAAAACAAGTCACTATGTATTTAATTGTCTAGTTTTGATAATTTGTATTAACTCTCCTAAATTGAGTAATATATGATTGGATCAATGTAACTAGAGGATTTTCTCTTAACTTAAATTAACAATAGACTCTCCATTTGAGTTAGGTCTGTATAAGTTTATGGAGTGAATAATCGGTCATTGTACATGTGTATTGCATGAGTAGTTCTCCAATCTCATCGATTGGCTATTCGAGATGCATGAATATAAATGTATAAATGAGCCCTGAATTTTATAATTTAGGATTATTCGAAATATTATGATCTATTGAATGTATTATATCTCATATTCTCAATAGACTTTACGCACCCACTTAGTACTACTTAAGCTTTTCTTTTGGTAGAGATAAGATATTAATTCAAAGAATGCATTGTACACTTGTTAGAAGGAATTATTTTCAATTTCTAAATAGATAAGAGATGAGTATTTAATATATTTGTTTGTAACTCTCCTATCATTGAGTTTGATGAATATTTTATTTCTTGTGGTATATTGATGCATGATTCTTTTATTAGTATTATCTCTCATGAATTGAATTATATTAATCTGTCTCATAAGGGAGAATATATTTTAAATTGAATGAAACTTATCTGTACATTAGCGTCTAAGTCATTTTTTCTGAATAGAATTTCGAGGTTGGTTAATGGATGGACATAATGGTTCATTGAAAGTGAAGTCACTACCAACATGTAAGTCTTGTTTAGAAGGAAAAATGACCAAGAGACTCTTCCTCTTAAAAAGGAAACAGAGGTAGTGATAAGTTATAATTAATCTATTCTGATTTGTGTGGTAAATGAGCATAAGGGTAAGAGGTGAATTTGAGTATTCTGAGTTTTCAAGAAGGTTACTCATGATATAAAAATATATAAAGTTATTGCAATCTGATTGTAGTGACGTAAACCCCTCTACAGAGCTCATGAGTCACTTATCTTATAGAATAATAGCATTTCAATTGTCTACACCAGACACTCTATAATAGATTGGTGTAGAAGAGAAAAGAAGTAGACTCTTATGAAGATGATAAGATTAATTATTGACTTATTATGAGTTATTTTATTTCTTTTGGGATGGGTTCTAATAACTACATATCATATTCTGAATTCAATTTCTTTCAAATCAGTACCTTGAACAACTATAGAACTAGTTGGATTTGACGTAAGTCTAATCTGTGACATGTTCAGATATAGGATTGTCCAGCACATGTGCTGAGTGGGAGAACAAGAGAATTGAAATTAAGAACGGAATGTGTGTGTTAATTAGATATCCTAAAGAATGAAAAAAGGTTTATTATAGTGTCCTAAAGAAAATAAGGCAATTGTTAACACAACTGTTTGATTTCTCGAAAAGGATCATTTAGTAAACCATGTTCCTAGAAGTAAACTAGTTTTACAGGAATTGAACAAACTTCTGTGCTAGTGCATTTTGTATGTATTGAACGGGATCGAGTAGAGATAGTTGTTTTAGACTGGCTGACAAAAACATATTCTCTAAACTATTAAATGTACTTATATTATTAATCCTGATATAACTATTATGATCTGTATATACTAATTATTGTTTTGATTTATTAAAAGGTGAGAGTTTGAGATGGGTCAATATGCCTGGTAAATTGGATGATAATAATATATATTAGTGAAATAATAAGTTAGTTGATGGAATTCATGTCTCGTTATAGAGATTGATTGATATGCCTTTTTGAGAAACTTATAAATTTTCATCGTGTCAAACCTTGCAAGTAAATTTATGAATGCGACACATGAAATAAGTTAAGTAGTGCTCTAAAGGAAATTAATCATTAAGTTAAATTCGCCAGTAATTTAATTTATTGATTAGTATCTGTAATCTTAACATGAGAAATTTTGAAATATAAACAGAGGAGTGCAATTACGAATTTCTAGTGGAATGATTTGTAATTTATTATGGTAAGAATAATTCAAAATAATTATTTGGAATTATTTCCATAATAGGACGCCTCGGTAATTAATTATGTGGTCCCTACAGTGTCCATATTTAACTAGAACTTAGAATCCTAATTCTAAGGGGAAAAGAGGAAACTAACATGAGTTTTCTTTTAAAAAGAAAACAGGCGTGTAATTTTTGGGCTGGGAAGAAAATAGACTGTGTTTTGTTCTCCTTTTTGGGCTGGGAAGAAATCTCTATAAGTAGGGATTCTCCTAACCTAGAAAAAGAATGAGTTTTCTATTCGATACTTTCCCACCCAAGTATTGAGAGAGTTCGGATGTGAACTTGGGATCACTGTAGAAGACCATAGTTGATGTTTATCTTGTAGATTAGCTTGAAGGTCTATCTAACTTGGGGATTCGCTTGAAGGTATTTGCTCATTCTTCAAGAGGTATTTATCAAATTAAATTTCAATAAGATTATGTGTTCTAGCATAAACGTTATTGGTTATCTATTATTCATGTAAGTAGTATGATCCTGATATGCTTCCATTGTGCATATAGTTTTCCAACAAAGGGAAATCCGCAACCGCTACTCTTTTGGTGCGCACAAGGTAAAACGCCTGCTCCTATGCAATAGCTCGCAAACCACATAGGAGAGACAACCCGCACTAGGCAATCCCTGTGCGACGAGCTTGACCATATATATATATATACGCCAAATTAGCAGAAAATTCCATATATACGCATAGGTGGATGACATGTGCATAAGAAAGGTGTTTTTTAAATTACTTAATCAAGTATAAGAGTATTTTTAACGCTGTCAATAGTTAAGGGACTAAAATAATAATTTACGTTAAGTTTAAGAGTATTTTCAATTCTTATTTCTTTAAGTAATGTGCAATAAATTCCTCATTTAACAAAAACATTATCAAAGTCTTCAAATTATTGTGTGAGTTCAAAAAAACAATAGTGACCTCTCTAATTTCTATATATTTTTTGCCAAATTGGTCCTTAATTCTTTTTCTTTTTTTGATATGTAAAAGTAGTGTCAGATGCCAATTTCGGCTAAGTCCACTCTGTATATTTATTGACTTATTTCAAATGATTATCCCTTTTTCCAATTATTTATTAGATTGACTATGCCATTGTCCATTCATTTAATTGATAAATACAAAAAATTATAAATACGTTTTGGACAAGCAAATAATATAACATGGGAGGCTCGCTAGGAAAGTTCTACACACTACGCAAAGTGGGCCAAAATGAATATTATTCTCTTTATTTCAATTTGTATAAAGTATTTAGTTAAATATAAAACACTGAATCTTAAAACAAGCATCTTAATTTATTTTTAAAAATAACATATTTTTCAGAATATACTATGTAAAAAAGCGTGATACATAAACTAATAAAACAATGTTTGAGTTATGAATTCAAATAAGTCTAACGATGTTGACACTTTTCTGATTTATGCTTGCCCTAATCGACTCAAGATTGACATATGCAGCTATTTTATACTCCCTCGATATTTTTTTTGTCATTTTTTTTGCATGTGTACACATCGAGTTTTCTTATTATTTCTTTCAAGACATTTTTTATAACTTTTTTTTAGAAGAGAGATCGAAAGCTCTCTTTCATGAGTCTCTTTTGTTGGGTTAGGTGGTCCCAATCATAAGACTTGGTGTAGATTTCTCATAGCATGTTCAACATGAGGTTATGAGATGACATGAAAATGAGTAAGATTTTTTTTAAAAATATTTCATGTCGATTATGTGAGAGGAAATTTAATAGTTTCTAACAAAAATAAACTATACATTGTGCAACATAAACCAACCGGCTCCAAAGTTTTAATGTTGTACCAATTAATAAATAGTATTTTGTTTCTGTCTCAAATTATCTATTGTGTTTCTCGTTTATAGTACTTCTCATAAGAAATATTAATTAGAAAGGAGTGTTTTAAAATATATATATTTTGCTCTTACTTATGTCTTAAGATATAATATATTTTAATTAAATATTTACTCTATTGAGTTGTTTGTAGTCCTCAAGAACAATTACTACTAGAAATAAAATGAAAAAAAATAATTAATTTTATCAAAAAATTCCAAAATTTCAAATAATTTGATACAACTAGTTTTAAAAATTACGATAAACATTTTGAGATAAAGGAAGTAGTTATTAGATCAACACAAATTACTTTGGAAATTAAAAAGTACCAATTCAATTGCTCCAAAGAAGCAAACAAAGGCAGTTATACTTTTAAAAAAATAATAATAATTTGACTAATTTTTAAAGTTAAAATAAAATAAAATAAAATATTACCTAAGTTAAAAAGTGACAAGTATTTTAAGCCGTTCACGCTTAAATAAATTAATGTGCTATAAATTCCTTATATTATAAAAACATTATCAAAGTCTTCAAATTATAGTATGAGTTCTCAAATTTCTATATTTTTGACCAAATTGGCCCTTAATTCATTTTTTCCGTCTGCAAAAAAGTAAAATCAGTGCCAAATGCAAATTTAGGCTGAGTCCACTACATATATCCATTGACTATTATAAATGATTATTATTTTTTCCAATTTTTTATTAAATTTGACGATGTCATTGTCCATTCATCTAATTAATAAATACAAAAGATTGCATTTGCGTTTCAGACAAGGAAATATAACATGGGAAGCATAGCCAAACTAAATATATATTTTTAAAAAATTTAATTTTGTATAATAATGTTTAACTGGATACAAATTGAACCTTAGAAATTAAAAGTATGGTTATAAATTATCTCAAATTGTTTTTTCCAAATAAAAGAAGTTAAACATATTTTTAAAGATATATTACGAAAAAACACGTGTCACATAAATTAAAAATATAATAAAGATGTTTGAGTTATGGATTCAAAGTCTAATTATGATGTTGGCACTTTTGTGGTACCCTTGGCCCTAGTCGACACAAGATTATACATTTGCAATTATTTTTTCCTTTTTTTTTGGATATTTTTGTCATTTTTTTGCATGTGTACACATCGAGTTTTCTTGATATTTTTGTCCTTTCTTTGATATTTTTTCGAGACATTTCTTGCAATTTTCCTGTTATTTGTTTTTTTTTTTTTTAAAAAAGAGATCGAAAGCTCTCTTTCAAGATTCGTCTTTTATTGAGTTCGGCAGTCTCAATTATAAGACTAGATCCATATTTCTTATAGCCTGTTCAACATGAGGTTATGAGTAGACATGAAAATGAATAAGGAAAAAAAAAAGCATTTCATGTTGATTGTCTTCCTCCCACACTCCGCCATTGCCCTCATCGGTCACAGTTTGATCGAAAATTTAAAGTTTGTGAGTTCTATAATATTATTATGCTAGTATTATTTTATTTATTCATTTTTTAATTAAAAAATAGATAATTTCTCAATTTTTGTGTCTCATCCTTATCAGAAGTACTCATGCTGATTTTCTCAGTGTCATTCTTTCATTCTTTGCAAACTACCATGGTATATATTGTTGTTGTTGCTTATTGAGTTCCTACAATAACCTCAATATTTTCCTTCAAATCAAATACACTCATAATCTGTTAATTAGTTTTACAAATTATCGAAAGTTGAAACAAAGCTAAGAGAACTCCTTATTTCAATTCGACAATCAAAGAATTTGAGACTGACAATTACAAATACTCATCTGCATGAACCAACTAAGAGATGGAATTTTACATCTCAATTGTTCTCATGTCCAATGAAATACTTGTTCAACTTAGAAAAAGGTAGGAATTTCATATTCATTTTGCATGTAAATATACATGTTTTGATTTTGACTTGTTGTTGATAATAATTCCAATGCATCAAATTCAATTTTGTAGTCCCATAAATGCAATTGGGAGTCCACATCATTTCCATGAGAGGATCCATAAATCAACTCCTTCATCTTATCACACAAAGTTGTAGCACTAAATTCCATTGTTGAACTTCCATTGATCTGCAAAAAATTGAGTGTCAACAATTGACTCACAAACTTTAGCTATTTTTTCGTATTCAAAAACTTTCAAATACCTTAGTTTCATGAGAAATTTGCAGTGTAGAGTTTCCATTGAGTTTAAAGTTGGTACACACAACTTCAACACCTTCCTTATGGCATAATCGAATGATGTTATTAAAAGTGGCTATATTGTTAAGGCCATTTATTAAAACCACGACCATGTTTGGGCCCATTTCATGGAATTCAATTTGTGGTGGTGAATTTGTGATTGGGCCGGGATCATTTGTTTGATTGAGTGATTGGGCCCTCTTTAGGCCCATTTTCAATTCTTCCAAGTGCTTCTTGCTCTTCTCCAATTTCACTTTCAAACTTTCTATATAATTCACTGCTGCATCTATTTGATATGGCACTGTCTTTGTTGTTTCCTGCAACACTCAAATTGTATTATAACAAGTATATAATATATACACAGAGTCGAATTCAGGATTTTGAAATTTATATGTTCTGAATTTTAGTTCTTCTGTTGTTGTATATAAAATTTGGACCATACTCCACCTTTGCATGCATGCTCAAATAATGTTAGCTAAGAGCATGTGATTATCAATCCTATGGGAAAGGAGGATAATTGGATGCATGCAATGCAAAGACAGATTCAAGATTTATATGTTATGCGTTCAACTTTAAAAGTTTTCAATTACTGAATTCATTGTAATATTAAAACAAATGAGTTCAAATCCAATATTTGTTGAAATTTTAGTAGATCTTGACATATATATATCGAAAGTTATGAATTCAGAATTTAAATTCAATACTAAAAACTTTAAAGACTAACCTTGGAGGTAGAGGCATGAGTAGTAGGGAGCATGGAATGAAGTTGATTACATAGATTCTTCATATGATTCCTCCTATTCTTCTCCACATATTTCCTTTCTAATTTTGGAGCTACTATAGACTTGAGGCAATTTTCCATTTTTTCCTGTTGAGTACTATTTTTTTAGGAATATTTTTTTTCTAGTTTTTGCCTATTTGGAGGAACTACAAATATTGTTAGCTCTCAATAGTTTATTATGAGAAGTATTCCTTTTATAGATTCCACACCAAGGCAGCAGCTGGTGCCCCTTGTGGGTGTCAAAAAGAACATGCATCATGTAGAAAAAAATTCAACTAAAAGAGAATTGACCCAACTCATGACAGAAAACCATTGATAGGAATTTGCCAATAAAATTGAAAGGCAAGTTTTACCGAGTGTTGATTAGATCAACTATGTTGTATAAAGCGGAGCATTGTCTAATCAAGAACGTAAAGATGAAAGTTACGGAAATGAGGATGTGGTGATGGATGTGTCGGCATACAAGAAGAGATGAAATTAGAAATGAGGATACCCATGATAATGTGAGAGTGACTTTGGTGGAGGACAAGATGTGAGACGTTTCAGACATGTGAAGAGTAGATGCACCTCTAGCCTAGTGCAGAGGTATGAGGTTGGCTATGGATGATTTGACGAAAGGCATAGATAAGACATGACACAGTTTCAGTTTTTTGTACTTCTGTTACTTTTTTTTGGACCTTCTTAGGACTCGAGCTGAGATCTATTAGAAACATTCTATTTAGCTACCTCTAAGGTAAAAGTAATAAGGTGTACGTACACTCTACCCTCCCAAACCTCACTTTATGGGACTAGTTTATCCGAAACAATCTCTCTAGCTATCTCTAATTTAGAAATAAGGTATATGTACACTCTATCCCTCCCAAACCTCACTTTGTGGGACTATACCGATTATGTAAATATTATTGTCATATATCTCAAATCCTTATGCTCTTTACACTTGTCAACTTAGAAAAATGAAATTTTAACTAAGGATGATTTAATCAAAATCCTTCTTAATTTCTAGGAATAATAAGTAATTTTAAAGGGGTGTGTGCGCCAAAAGCAAAAAAAACAAATAATATATAAATATAAATGTGAATTCATTTTTTTTGGGCTTTCTACAACAATATCAAATAAACATAATAATTGATTTTTAGTCGACTTGGTCATTATTTAATATAAAATACAGAATCTTTGCACTTAGGAATTGACTTATGAAAGATGAAACACATTGGTCTGCATTTTATTTTGGGGGAGGAAATAGTGAGGAAACAAAGATCTAAATCAGCTGATATTGTTGAATTTATATCACACGCAAAAAATTATTGTAAAAACATTTTAACCTTACTATTCTTACTAAAAAATATAGTAGTTCTTGTGACTTGTTTATATAATTATATAATATTTGAACTTTAATACAGATCACTGAAATTCATATTATTTTAGGTCAATCTTACTTATAAGACATATTATAATAGTAATAGATTGACGTTTCTTGAACAAAATTTTATTATAATATATTCACACAATAGATCGAACTGATAATAATTTATCATTAATAAAATAAATATTATCCATGAAGTAAAAGTTTAAATTCATGTTTTTACTTTAAGGCCATAATTCAGGCCGTCTTAACCCCTAGGCCACTAAAGTCATCGCTTGGGGCCCCATATATTTTGGGGTCTCCATTTTTTTAAAAACAATTACTTATATATGTTATTTAAAAACAAAATTATATGTATTATAAGTGTTATGATTTCAACTAATGAAATTGTATATGCGATTAAAATAAACCTGAATTTCATAAGAAACAATTTGATAAAAATATTGATAGCGAAATCACAAAGTCCCTTGAGAATCTTTAAGAGTTAATTGCTTTATATATATATATATATATATATATATATATATGTAGAGTAGATCAAACTATTTTTTCACTTCAATATAGATTTGAACCAATTGAAGCATATGGAAATATTTTTGATTTCTTATTTAGTGGTAAAATATTGAGATCACTAGATGATGAGAATTTTAAAAAAATATTGTCTTAACCTTGAACTTTCTTTAACACGTAATAGTTATTTTGATATTGATGGTTTAAATTTATTTTTTGAATTTAAAGTGTTAAGAGAAATAACACAAGTAAAAGATAATGATCTAATGAAAATATCCAATCTAATAAAAAGACTTGATTCTTTTCCAAATACACATATTACTTATAGAATAATGTTAGCAGTTCCGATAAACATTGACTCAGCCGAAAGAACTTTTTTGAAATTAAAATTGATTAATTCTTATTTAAGATTAACAATATCTCAAGAGAGATTGAATGGATTAACTATATTATCAATTGAAAAGGAATTATTAAAACAAATCAATTATAAAACAATAACTACTGACCTTGTATCTAAAAACGCTAGAAAAGTAGATTTTAAATAAAAGTGCATGTGATGAAAAAATAAAATATTAGGGCCCCTCTGTTAAGTTTCGCTTTAGGCCCTCAATCTTATTGAGTCGGTTTTGGGTCATATACTTACTTATACAACCAATTATAATATTCTCTCTATCTCAATTTATGTGGCAGTTTTCATTTTTTGAGAGTCAAACAGTTTAATTTAGACCGAGATTTTATGCATGGAATCTTCAATTTTTTTGAAATGAAATTTATATATTTATAAATTACAAAGTACTATAAGTCACAATAATTGACAATTCAAAATATTTAAAAGATATATAAAAAAATTACGAAAAAAAATAAATTTGTTTGAATCTTGAAATCTGAAAAG
The DNA here is from genome assembly GCA_029582545.1 of Solanum lignicaule. Classification (NCBI taxonomy): domain Eukaryota; kingdom Viridiplantae; phylum Streptophyta; class Magnoliopsida; order Solanales; family Solanaceae; genus Solanum; species Solanum lignicaule. Next base: position 2,148 of record JAJOOF010013806.1, on the reverse strand, counting down.
TGTCATCGAAATTGAGACGGATTATCATCATGATGACATCTATCCTTTGTGTCTCGAGGTCTTATAGGGATGGGACACATTATTTACCTTTGAGTTGAATCTCTTTTGTTAAACCACTCAAATGTAAAACCACATTGCCAATTTCAATTAGTCAAGTCCTTTTTGTATAAATTGACTTGACGACAATAATTAGAGACTATAGACTTATTATAAATTGAATTTGATTCGATGGAAACATGCACTCCTGGGGATCCGTGTGCTGGTTCATATAATATATCGTTCGTTTTTGTATTTATAAATTAAAATAGACTAAATTAATAAAGTAACTTAGATTAAAATGAGTTGAGCTAAAATGGACTAACAAATAAAATCATAATTCAACTAGCTTAAAATCTTTAATTCTTATAATTTATCTAAGTGCCTCATATATAAAACTTTTTCTTGTGTGTCAACTTGAGCTATATGCAAAATTATCTACTCAACCTTTAAATAAGGTAACCTGCTCAAACTATATCGAGTTAATAAATAAGTGAGTTGTTAATCTGTTCAAACTTAAATTTATTAAAAGAATCGTGTTTTCATGTGCTAGTTTTGTATAATAACAAAAAGTTTGATAGTCAACTTAGGAAAAGTAGGAGTTTTATAAACATTTTGCATGTAACTATACATGTTTGGATTTTTACTTTTTGTTGTTAATAATTCCAATGCATCATATCCAATTTTGTAGTCCTCCATCTTATCACACAGAGTTGTAGCTCTAAATTCCATTGTTGAATTTCTATGGATTGCACCTTATAAATATATCAATTATTAAATGTTAGTTTAAACAAATCTAGTTTGAGTTTCATTTGTAAAATATGTTGAAGATTAGAGTAAACAATATTTTATGTAATTATTAGTTTAAAAAAATCAAATTCAATTTTTTTAAATTTCATTTTGTATAGTTTGTACGATATTGAGTGAGTAATTAATAGTAATTTTTTGTATGCTCATTAGTAGCATAAATAACATTTTATGCAACCAATTCATCCCTATTACGTAAATGATACTATTTCCATTTCAATTTGTTTGACTTTAACGTAAGAGGGCTATACTAACTGTTAACTAATGTTGGTGTGAACTCGAACATAGAATCTTCATTTTTTTCTGAAATAAAATTAACATATTTAAAAAGTAAATACTTATTAGTCACAATATTTAACAATTTAAAATATTATACTAAAAATATATATTTTGTAACTATCCAAATAGTAACTAAGACAAACATACTCGTGCACTTGTAATAAATGGATTTGATTAAGGAAAAAAAACACTAGTTTTGGACAAGGAATCATAACATGAGAAATTTCATACAAAAATTATGCACAAAGTATTTGCAAATTAAATTTATTAATTTCTCGGTTTTAATTTATGTGACATTGTAACTGAACTTAATAGGAAAAGAAAAAAAGTTCAAATTATGGTTTTGTTTTGGACAAGGAAATTCCTTATCCAATGTAAAACAGTATTATTTTCGGCTATAATTAGAATTTCAAAATGTTTTCCATCGACTTATTACAAATAATTAAAAAAAATTATGCACAAAGTGGGGCTAACTAAATATATTGTTCCTCATGTTTTAATTTACGTAGTATGAAAATGTAATAAAAAAGAGAAAACAATTAAATTTGTGGTTCTTTTTAGAATATTGCCGTATGTAGTGATGAGTCAAAGATTTAAATAAGGAGAATCCCAATATAAAAAAATGTGGACACATAGAAAATAAGAAAAGTTAACATATAATATACTAGAAAACATATCCGCGCTTCGCGCGGTATATTAATCAATTTAGTAAAGTTTTTTTGAAATACAAATTTTGTTAAACAAATATGATGAAACTCTTCATGTTTATGCATACAAAAAAACAATTATAAATATTCATGAAATATAGATGAACAGTATTCTTTTTATTATTATATCTTCTTTAAAAAATGAAAAAATATATAAAAAAGTTTCATTTTTAAATACAAATTTATGTATGTGATTCTAATAGTAGTAGGTTTGTTTCTTTTATTAGATAGTACAAAATATTTGTTTTCCGGAAATTTCTTTCACTAAAAATAAAACAATAAAACTTCATTAGGAATCAAATAACTAATCCAAACTCAT
>JAJOOF010013805.1:0-14492 GCA_029582545.1 Solanum lignicaule | reverse complement strand
CTAATTGATCTACCGTTGTTTCTTTATTTGGTTGACTTAGAGAAGTCGAACTTTTTTTTGGTACTCTATTATAATAATTCCTCATGTCTATTGAAACTAAAATATTAAGTTGGTTATTTTTGTTATAAAATAAGAGAACGAGAAGAAAAAACAGAGAGAGAATTATTGAGATTCTATTCTTAATAATATTGTGATATATTTTGGGTAAATGAGTGTCCTATTTATAGAGAAAGAAAACCTTATTCCATAAGGGAAAAGTATTAAAATTTAAGGAAATCTTATTCCATAAGGAAAATGTATTAAAATTTAAGGAAATAATTCAATTTTAATTGAAAAAAATCCACAAGAAAAAGTATTAAACTTAAGGAAATCTTATTCCACAAGGAAAAGGTATTAAAATTTAAGGCAATAATTCAATTTTAATTGAAAAAAATTAGTTAGTAGAGGAGGGATTCGAACTTGGGTCCCCTGGAGCCATTTATGATACTATCAACCACCAAGCTACAGAACTTTTATGTTAAAATTACGCATATTTATTTACTTATTTGAATTCAAGAAGTCAAAATAATTATAGAAAAAGAAAACAACCCTGCGGGGAATCGAACCGGTACAAAGAGTAGGATTGCGCAGGCTATTGCCAACTCCACTGCGCATCAGTTTGTTATTTTAGGGGGTCTAAATTCTATATATACCAATATAAAGTCAAAATTTTACGTGTATATATAGTATAATTTTCCGACGAAGGGTGTCCAATTGGACACCCTGGAGCCTACGTGGCTCCGCCCCTGTGTAGAGAGTAGCAGAAGAAAAGTATAATCGAGAAACCTTCTATTGGCCCAAGATCGTTAACTAAGATAAAAAGATCCAATTAAGAAGAGGAAACACGAGAATGTGTATTTTGAATAAGAGAATTTTGTTATGGAAGAACACTCTTTCATTGCTTTCAATTTGGGCTGAATACAAATGACAGTGGCCACCCTATTTATAATTGTGTAGGGATGCTTCTAGAAATTATTCTAGATGTTATCTTCTAAATATCTAACAAGAATCTAGACTATTCTATACTTTACTATAAATAACTAATTATCTAAAATAGCTATAAATTTTTTAATACTACCAAGGCTATTTTAGAAACTTTTCTAGATAAATCTCGAAAAACCATTGGACTATTTTCAGCTATTATGCAATCAAAATGCAATTACCTCGAAGAACAAAAAGGTTTGTTATGCCTAATACCTTCAGTTTGATTAGTATCTGCCTTAGTTCGATCCTCTCCAATCAACATGAAGAGGGGCCTCATGGAAACTTCTCCAATATATTAGCTATTATCTTACAAATTTTGTTGACTTCTACACTCTTTTCCAACACCTCAATAATGACTAGAGATGGCAAACATACGACTCAATGGAACTGGTGGTCTAAAGTCAAAATGCAGTTTCAAATTATTTAATAAATGGAAAAACAGGTCTAGATATGTCTAGCTAGATATGCCCTTCATTGATAGTTTAGCTTAAATATATTTTCACGGTTCTATAGTTGGTCCAAATAGCCCTTTAGTAATTTAAGGGCATATTTGAACCAATTGGTTACAAATAACTAGTAATAACTCAAAACTAAAATCTTTGTAATTCACTACTCATAGATTTAAGGGGAAAAATAAGTCATCTTAAAATCAAAGACCAAGACTCACAAAAACATGATGAACATATACAGTTGATGGATTTAGGGCCTCCAACTGTATAAGACAAATCAATTGGCTGCTCCCCATTGTCTCACTCGCTGACCTTGATTTGCAATATGCAAGACAGGCCTTTGATAATATCATAGGTTACGAAGAGGATGGAAGAGGGAGCGAGATAAACATTGATCTCATTTCATATCATTAAAATAACTCAACTCTTACATAATCACATTACAAGGGAGTCTATATAGGTGCTGAAGAATAATTCTAAACATAAATTTACTAAATAGTTTCACACAGACGATGTACTTTCCTACATTAAAATCATCAAATCCATGCACCTAGATCCTTTAGTTTTCAAATACTAAGGAGAAACGAGCAGAAACATAACACGAAGTAAATGATAGTCCTAGTGACCTTGATTTGTCTGCAAGGTTGAAATTTTACGAATTGTAACTTGGAAATGGTCAAAATGGCCCCGTTAGTGGAAAGATAGAACCCCACCCCACTATTTTTGTAGAAAACATTTTCCTTTCTACTGAAGATGCGAACACACCCTTAGAAGAAGTTTGTTTGAGGGCCCTCTGTGTATTGACTGGGCAAAGATTAAGATATTGTGCAGAGTGGAACAATTCCAAATCAATTGTTAGTAACAATTAGACTGCGACCGATCTAACGTTCTCTAATAGACAATGGGCTACACTGTTCTACGTTATGTTTCTGAAATAGTTTCAATCTAATAAGGAATTATGAAAAACACACATTGGCCTTTTGTCACGATCCAAATTAGATCCATGACTGGCGCTAAGGGGAAAGAATCCCAAAGCAAGCCTTAACATAAATCTACAGAAAATCGGGCAGAGTTTCCTTTGTTTTGGGCCTATACAATTTTTTCCTGTCTTAGAAAGCAACAATACAGCTAAGAACATCTCCATCTCACGACCCAATATCCATCAACAATTCAATCACCCCATAATTATACCAACTCTTCTCCAATTACGAAAAGAAGTTTAAAACTAGCCACTTGACTACAATATGAAGGAGTAATTATGATTCTAAATAAGGACTGACAATGGAACGACTCTAAGAGTATTTTTAAAAAAACATAGCAATTCGATAAATCTCTTGCCACGCGAAGCAATGCTGGGCTCACCAGATGCTACCAAATCACACTATCTAGTTAATGAAATCTCCGCCAATACCACCTGAGTTCTTTGTAAAAACATTTAGCGAGGAGTGAGATGCTAACTGAGTGACTAATAATACTTAATCACAACCATTTTAATGAGCGACAAGTCAGAAAACATGCTAGTGTGATAATCAAAATGATGAAATCAATGCCCTTTCAGAAACGGTACAATATTCAATCTTATTTGCCTCATCTAAGCAAAATCAATGTAAACACCTAGTATAACTCAGAAAAATATTTTCATATCAAATCTTATAGCCGGGAGGTTTCCAAGGTGTTTAAGGATCAAGGTGAAGGTGTAAAGGAAGAAAAAGATTTACCTCAACCCGTCTAATTTTGTTGAACCCTTCTCTTCTTTCTGCGTATACCCCACTGCCTCTCTTTCTTTTAAAAAAAGAAAAAACAAAAGAAAAAAATGACCTTATTTCAATGTAGGGTATTACACCTTTCCGGTAAAACCTGCCACCCCCTTAGATTAAACGGAGAAGGGCCTAAAATGCCCTTCGAGTATTTGAATTGGTACACAACTACCCTTCATCCATCTTTCGGCCCTAAAATATCCTTGACGTCAATCTTTTGGCTCAAAAATACCCTCGATATTAATTCTTTGGCTCATATTTGCCTTTATTTTTTAACAGCCCCCTTAAAGTAAAATTATTAAATATTTATTTATTATGTTGCCTAATGTGATTGGTCAAAATTTTAACTTTTCTCAAATAAATAATGAAAATCATATATTTTAGAATTTATTTTTTAAAATATTTAAAATCACAAATGATTCATATTTTGACCGGCTACACTTGAAAATAATATTAGAAAAATAATTATTCATGATATCTTCCTGTTGGCCTTTTTAAATCAACCCCTAATTTATTTTAACCCAACTTATAAATGGGGCAACTAAAATCCATACTCACCCCGACTGATTTCCAACTAAAACAAATTATTATTTTTATTAATATAATTTTTTTATTAATTATCCAAATGTTCATATTCTTTTAATTTGTATTACTGTCATGGTGGGGTGGGGTGGGGGTGGGGGTGGGGGCAGGAGAAATGATTATCTTTATTCTTTTATTTTGAATTTTGGGTACAGACAAAAGAAAAAGTGCAGTATACATACATAATTGTTTAAGTAAATCTTCTTTTATTGAACGAATTATTTATATATGGATGTAATTATTATTTCCCTCATCTTTTCTCCCTTGTGATTTTCATAAATTGAAAGAAATTAAAATTTAAAACGGTGAACAAGATCCAAATAGAAAAAGAAAATGAAAGAACGAGGAAGTGAAGGGTGGGTGGGGGGGGGGGGGAGTGTAGAGAGTAGAGGATTTAAAACGGTGAACAAGATCCAAATAGAAAAAGAAAATGAAAGAACGAGGAAGTGAAGGGTGGGTGGGGGGGGGGGAGTGTAGAGAGTAGAGGACTAACGTTTTATTTTTATTTTAATTTACTATAAAATTCAAAATCAAGTCAATCATATGAGCTCATATTTTAAATAATTTCAAACTATTTTAACGGAAAAGGGTCTAAAATGCCCTTTATAAACTATGAGATTTGGTACAATATTACCCTCCATCCACCTTATGAATATGATCCGTTAGACATAAGGGTATTTTTGAGCCAAAAGGTTGACGTCAGGGTATTTCTGAGCCAAAAGGTGGATGGAGGGTATTTTTGTACCAATTCAAATAGTTCAGGGTCATTTTAGGCCCTTCTCCGTAGATTAAAATAACTCCACTCTTACATAATAACACTACAAGGGGTTTATATAGGCGTTGAAGAAAAAATCTAAGCATAAATTTATTAAATAGTTTCACACATATACTATGTACTTATAGCATTAAAATCACTAAATTCATTATTCACGCATCTAGATCCTTTAATCTTCAAATTCTGAGAAGTGAGGAGCAGAAGCGTAGCACAGTAACCTTGATTTGCCTGCAAGGTTGAACAATATTGAAAGTTGTAACTTGGAAATGGTCAAAATGGTCCCATTAGTGGAAAGATAGAGCCTGACCTCATTATTTTTCTAAAAAATATTTTTCTTCGTACAAAACAAGTGAATACACCCATAGTCAATTAAAGTTTTGGAAAAAATAGCACATCTAAAAAGTTTTATGATGTCCCTTTCTATATTGACTGGGCACATCCCGTTCAGTACAAGACTTGACATGAATCTTAATGAGGAGTAAAGTGACCTGAACCTAAATTTATTGATGACCCTCTTTGAAAAGGTACAACAGTACTCCCCTTGGTTCCAAATATTCTTCTAATACGTTTGGTTTTGTTTTGTTTTGTTTAGAGAGCAATGATTGCGGTGCAGAGACTGAATTTTCGTGTCCTTCTCTTCATTCATCTCCACTTGTTGTGGTCTCAGTCTGCATTTTCCCAAAATTATTTGATATTTTATGACAAACCTGTGAATTCTATTGCCGGACTTTCCACTCTGTGGATGAACCGCCCTGTTGATTTCTCTGGTGATATGGTGGAACCAATCCTTCAGAGAGGAAATGCTGCCACACAATTCTTCTGTGGCTTCTACTGCAAAGGGCATGTCCCGGATTGCTTTCTTGGTATCCTCTTGTTCTACAACAGCTCTGAATCAGTGAAGGGTTGGTTCATTTCCGCTCGGTTAGTTTGGTCTGCTAACAGGAACTATCCAGTTAAAACCAATGCAACCTTGCGACTAGGCCAAGATGGCAACTTGGTCTTGGCAGACTCTGATGGCACTCTTGTTTGGTCCACTAATACTACTGGCAAATCTGTTTCTGGTTTAAACATGACGGAAACGGGGAATCTCGTGCTATTTGATAAGAACAATCGCACAATTTGGCAATCTTTTGATCATCCAACGGATTCTTTGCTCCCTGGGCAGAAGTTGATTTCTGAGCAGAAGCTGATAGCAAGCGTTTCAGCATCCAATATAAGTCAAGGTTTGTTTTCTCTTGCTATTATCAATGGAAGCTTGACCACTTACGTAAAATCTGACCCACCTCAGTATTACTATGCTTCAGAATTGTACTATCCATATAATCGTTATTTAAGATTTGATGGTCAAACCATTACGACTTTACGATACCCTCCAGGACCAACAGCTCAATTCATGAGACTTGAGCCTGATGGACATTTAAGGGTATACAAATGGGATACCACTGATTGGATAGAGGTAGATGACTTTTTTTCTCCAGATCTAAAGAACTGTGAGTACCCAATGGTGTGTGGAAAATACAGCATTTGTACAAATGGTGGGCAATGCACTTGTCCAGCTGAAGGTAACTTCTTCAGGCCATCCAACGATGGGAAACCAGATCTTGGATGTACGGAGTTGACATCCATTTCTTGCGATTCTCCACAGCATCATAGCTTCCTAGAGCTCAAGAATACCACATATTTTGCATTTGACTTCAATCATGCGATAATTTCGAGAGTATTTTGGGTTGGGGGGGAAAAGTTGGAAGATTGCAAAAGGGCCTGTCTGAGAAACTGTTCCTGCAAAGCTGTTGTTTTCAGATATGATCAGGATAGCTCTCGAAGAGGGAGATGTTTGTTGCTGAATGAAGTCTTCTTGTAGACAAGGAGGATGAAGTAGACACAACAGTATTTCTTAAGGTGCAGAATTCCTCAATGTCAGAGATCAAACATTCACCTGTCATTTCCCCTAATTCCCCTAAACAGAAAACAAAGTCTTTCAAAGTGATAGTAGGATCTAGTTTTGCTGCTTTGTTTGGGATAATTTTGGTTCTCTCAGCTTGCTCTCTTCTTTATAGAAGGAGTATAGGGTCCAGCAAGGATGTGGATTTTCTGGATCTAGAACCAATCTTACCAGGAAACCTAACTCGGTTCTCTTACAATGAGCTGAAAATAATTACACAAGATTTTAATAGAAAGCTCGGGAAAGGAGGATTTGGCTCTGTATATGAAGGAACACTGAGTAGTGGCACCAAAATAGCTGTGAAGCATCTGGATGGTGTAGGTCAAGTAAAGGAATCATTCTTAACAGAAGTAAAGGCAGTCGGTGGCATTCACCATATCAATCTTGTAAAACTCATTGGATATTGTGCCGAAAAAAGCCACAGGCTTCTAATCTATGAGTACATGGTGAATGGATCGTTGGATAGGTGGATTACGCAAGAAAATGGGCTTACATGGAACACAAGGAAAATGGTAATATCAGATATTGCGAAAGGGTTAGCTTATCTACATGAGGATTGCAGCCATAAGATAATTCATTTGGACATCAAACCCCAAAACATCCTTTTAGATCAAAATTTCAATGCTAAGTTATCTGATTTTGGGCTGTCGAAGCTAATTGAGAAAGACAAAGAAAAGTTGTGACTAGAATGAGAGGAACACCAGGGTATTTAGCCCCTGAATGGCTGAGCTCAGTAATCACTGAAAAAGTTGATGTGTATGCTTTTGGAATTGTTCTCTTAGAAATTCTTTGTGGGCGAAAGAATTTGGATTGGTCCCAAACTGATGAAGAAGATGCCCATTTGCTAAGTGTTTTTACGAGAAAAGCAGAACAAGAGCAGCTCACAGATATGGTTGACAGAAACGAGGATATGCAGCTCCACAGAGAAGCAGTGACGGAAATGATGAGCCTTGCTGCATGGTGTCTACAGGGAGATTTCTCCAAGAGACCTTCCATGTCATTGGTGGTTAAGGCACTCGAAGGTTTGGTGACTGTTGAAACCAACTTAGATTATAATTTCAGAAATGTACCTAAGGTTGGGGCAGGCAACCAACCGAGGGAAGCCACTATCAGCTCAAAATTGCCATCAGTTTTATCGGGACCGAGGTAAATAATATTTCTAATTCTAGCATAACTTCTTATTGTGTATGAGATTACAATTCATGAATGTAATATTCAGTATCTTTGCATTAGATTTTTTGAGCTTCATGTACGATTATCATGTAGAAGCTCCTCAATTCATATGCTAGAGGAGATATAATATTGAGTGTTTTAAGCGCTGATACTTTCATAAGTAACTTCAGCTGGTTGTGCCCAATAAGCTTTACTGTGATAAGCTATCAGAAAAGATCCTCAAAGCAAGTTTTGCTGTGTAGAACTACTGTTTGCAAAGTTTTCCTCATATTTTTTGAGGTAAGTATCGGGATGTTCTTGTAAAATTAGTAATCGATTTTGTAGGGCAGGCAACGCGAATGAATCAGCAAAACATGAGATGTTACTCCAATTGGTTTAAGCTAAGTTTTTAGAACTGTGGTTTGTGCAGTAGTTAGTTCCCTTAATTACAAGTAACTAGTGGTAACTCAAACACGGTATCTACATGAGTTCAATATTTATGGATTTAAGAAAAATTAAGGTCAAGACTCACAAGAACATCATGAACCGGATACTTCTCATATCTGTAGGGAGTTCTTGAGGGCCAGATGCTCTGCCAAGTACAGAAACAAAAATTTATATGCTTGAGAAATTTAGTCCAAAAATTCCCTCAGTTTTATCTAGACCAAGGTAAACAATATGCTTGAGCAATTTAGTCTTGAAAAGAACACATGTCAACTATTGCAATATTTCCAATTCTAGTCTAATTTCATGAATGTAATATTAGTAACTTTGCATTAGTTTTTGGGATAAGACATATGTACCCCTAGACTATGAGCGAAATCTCAGATCTTAGAAGAATTCCACTTTGAAGCATGACTCTTTCTATTTATGTGCTGGCATTTGAGTTGTCTCCCTTCCTCTTTCAATCGAAACACTCGACGCAGATAGCTATTAATAAAGCATGTACTTCTTGCAAGGCTTGCTGAGCTTCTTCATGTGATAGACATTGCAAAAGTAGTCTGTTGAATGGAAGGCAGTAAAAGAATGAAATACTCCTTTCTTTTCGAAACCCCCAGCGAAGACAGACGCTCGGAAGGTTCTCGAATTTCTTAATCACTCTTTTTAGTGGGGAGGAATAGTGCGTGAGGGGGGCGAGACCAAGCCGAGCCACTAGTAGAGTAAGCCCTTCCCACATGTCAAGTTGAATATGAATAAATGAATGCAGCCTCAACCAGAAAGATCAACCTGCACCTTTGAGTTGAGGCCGCTGGCGGCGCAGAACGAACTAATCCGCGACCATCATGTCCGTTTATTGTCGCGGTAACCTCCTTCGGTTCTATTCGCAAATCAGGAACATTCCTTGGTTGCGAGTTAAACGATCGAACATCAACAACGGACCTAAACTTAACTAAGGTCCTATTACCCCCTGAACTCATTTTTTGTATCTTTGTGCACCTTTTGTGCTGACGTGGCACCTTCAACCACCCAAGTTGGTTGTGTTTGTACACACTCGCCCGCCACGTGTGTAAATACTATTTTTTATTATTTTTAATTAAAAATTAATTTATTTTTATAAAATTAAAAAAAAATTATTAATTTTTTTACAAAAATTAAAATTTTAATTTATTTTAAAAAAATATTCTTATTTTCTTTATCTTTTATTTAAATTAAGTTAATACACATTTTTTTTACCTTGTAACGAAACTTTTTTTTTACCTACATTCGTTGTTTTTTCTCCTTTATTTTTCTATAGATTTTTTTAATTTTTTTTGGCTTTCGTTTTGATTTGATTTCAAATTTAATTCCAAAAGTCTTGTATTTAAAATAAGTTAATTTTGAACGGATATCAAAATAAGTGAAGAAAATCAAATAAAACCTAAAAAAATTAAAACATTAAAATTAAAGGACACTTTTTAATTATTTTTAAAAAGAATACACATAATTTTTTTAAAATAATTAAAAGTGAAAAGATAATAGATTAATTAAAAAAAATTTAAAGTGAAAAGAAATTAAAATAAATATTTATAAAGTAAAAATAAAAATAATTAAATATATATAAGTTTGGGAAAATGCATAAGTACCCCCCCCCCCCAACCTATGTCCAAAATCACTGAGACACACCTAACCTTTATTAAGGTCCTATTACCCCTCCAAACTTATTTTATATATAATTTTCTACCCCTTTTCGGCCTACGTGGCACTATCTTGTGGGCCAATCGTGTGTTGACAATTTTTTCAAGGATAGTGCCACGTAGGCCGAAAAGGGGTAGAAAATTATATATAAAATAAGTTTGGGGGTAATAGGACCTTAGTAAAGGTTAGGTGTGTTTCAGGAATTTTGTGCATAGGCTAGGGGGCTACTTATGCATTTTCCCTATAAGTTTTAATATCAATAAAAATGTGTACTAACTAATTATAAAGTTACCAATCAAAAAATAATATGTGTCCAATTTGTCACTCATCATTTGCGTTCAAGAGAGTGTGTACTCCCAAGCTCTACTGGGAAATTGAATTAAAAAAAAGAGTGTGTGCACTCTCTATGCCATGTTAGCGTTTGTGGTTTATTTATTTCATTTTAAATTAGTTTAGGGGGTAATAGGACCCTAGTAAAGTTTAGGTGTGTCTCTGAAATTCCGGTCATAGTATAGGGATACTTCTACCTCATCCCTTAGTTTTTTGAGCTTCATGCACTATCTTGTAATTTTTAATTATTTTTCTTTTAAAAAATCTTATATTTTTCTTTTCAATCTGCTTAGTATGATAGTAATACTTTTTAAAGGTCCTTTAATTGAAATTTGGATTGTAACTTAGAAATGGTTAAAATGGTCCCATCAGTGGAAAGATAGAGCTTCGGAACCAAACTGTATTTTACATATAGGTTAGCATCTTCCAGTAGTTCATAATGTTGCAGTTAAGAATATTTTTGAGATGCACGGAATTCAGTTATACCCAATTTTGCGAATCATTTATGCGTCAAGTCAAAAGGAAAATGTTTTCCAAATCATACTTCTTACTTAACCAACAGGAATTTGGGAATGGTTCTTTATGGAAAACTAATAGTTAATGAGGAGGAAAGTTCCGAAATAGTGAAATTAACTTGGAAAATTATAGCAGAAGTCTTCTCTCTTAAGGACAACTGGTCTGGTAGTGACAAGACAAAAGGTTTTCTGAAGGTGCAGAATTTCGCAAAGGCTCAGTATCAGCCGCCAATCGTTTCTCAAAGAAAGCAATCAAGACCTCTGAAAGTGATTGTAGCATCTGCTCTTGCTGCTTTAGTGGGAATAATTTTAAGTATTAGTGCATGGTTTGTTCTTTTCAAAAAAGGGACAGTCTGTCAAGGCTAGGGATCTTCTGGATTTAGCACCAATCTTACCGGGAATCCTAACTCGATTCTCTTACAATGAGTTGAAAATAATTACACAAGATTTCAGCAGAAAGCCTGGGGAAGGAGGATTTGGCTCAGTATATGAAGGAACACTGAGTAATGGCAACAAAATAGCTGTGAAGCGTCTGAATGGTTTAGGTCAAGTAAAGGATTCATTCTTAACAGAAGTAAAGATAGTTGGTAGCATTCACCATGTCAATTTGGTAAAACTCATCGGTTTTTGTACTGAAAAAGATCACCGGGTTCTGATCTATGAGTACATGGTAAATGGATCATTGGATAGATGGATTTCTCATGTAAATCAAGAAAATGGGCTTACATGGCTTATGAGGCAAAGGATAATAGCGGATATTGCAAAAGGATTAGCTTATCTTCATGATGAATGCAGCCATAAGATAATTCATTTGGACATCAAACCACACAACATCCTCTTAGATCAAAATTTCAATGCTAAGATATCTGATTTTGGGTTGTCAAAACTAATTAAGAAAGACAAATACAAAGTTGTTACTAGAATGAGAGGAACACCAGGGTATTTAGCTCCTGAATGGTTGAGGTCGGTGATCACTGAGAAAGTAGACGTATATGCCTTTGGAATTGTGCTCTTGGAAGTTCTTTGTGGGCAAAAGAATTTGGATTGGTCGCAGGCTGATGAAGATAATGTCCATTTACCTAGTGTCTTTAAGAGAAAAGCAGACCAAGAGCAGCTCATGGATATGGTTGACAAAAACAATGAGGATATGCAGCTCCACAGGGAAGCAGTGACGGAAATGATGAGGCTCGCAGCATGGTGTGTACAAGGCGATTTCAACAAGAGGCCTTCCATGTCATTGGTGGTTAAGGTACTGGAAGGTTTGGTGTCTGTTGAAACCAACTTGGATTTCAATTTCACAAACCTAACTGAGGTTGGGGCGCGCAACCAACCGATGGAAATCCCTATCAGTTCAATACTGCCTTCAGTTCTATCTGGACCAAGGTAAACAATATGCTTGAGAACTATGGCAATTCTAGTGTAACTTCATAAATGTAATATTCAGTAACTTGCATTAGTTTTCGAGCTTCATGTACGATCTTGTAATATTTACTTCTTTTTCTTTAAAAATTCTTATATTTTTAATACTTTTTAAAGGCGTGGCACTATGCAATAACAATTGTTAAAGAATCAAGTTGAGTTTGATAATAGTGTGTGTAATAATATAAACCTACACCAAGATGGAAAGAACTTTTCTCTAAGAAACTGAAGATCCTTTAAGTGAAAGTCCCATCAGTGGAAAGATAGAGCCTGCCCCCATAACTTTTTCACCACATAAAGAAGTCAGAATTTGTTGGAAATATCTAGGCGGACCCTTGATGATAATATCATAGGGCACAAAGAGGATGGCTTAAATATGTCATCGAAATATCAGAATGACTTAACCTGCCACTCGTTAAAGGTTGTGCATATTTATGTCATCGTTGTGACACATTTGGACCATTAGTGCTATTTACCACTAACTAGTTCACATATTCAGATTTAAAATACTGTATAGGACACGTATTGTCCAATTAAACAATCTACGTCTGTCCCAATTATTTTTGACTCATCCCAATTAGGGATTTTGAATTTTACTGCTGGTCCCATTCAGTAGAAGACTTGTGACCTGAACCTGAATGAGGAGGAAAGTGCCCAACAATAATTAATAGCCGGTCCCATGATCAATGTATTTTGTGACGGTATGTAGACTTGACCTCAGTGTTTTCAAAAATGTTTTTGGGGCGAGTCTCGGGGCGGGGAGTATCAAAAATGCTCCAGGGCGTAAATTAAAGACGTAGATCTATAAGACGTAAGTTCTAAAATTTGAGGCGTAAGCGTCGAGCATAAAAACGTAAGTTCTGGGCATAAAAACGTAGGCCCACGCGTTTTTAATTTATTTTTTTGAATCTTTTTTTGTTTTAAATCATATTTTTTATTATTGGTGTAATGATATTTCTCAAATAGTAATTATAATACTTTTTTTCTTCATTATTGATTATTAATACTTATTTCAAATAAAAATCATAATATAATTTCTATATATTATAGGTTATTTATAAAATCATTTGAAAGGTTTACTTTTGCTTATTTTATTAGTAATAAAACTATAAAATTGAATATACATGAGGCTACGCCCCGTAGATCCATGGGACTAACGCCTCGCCCCATACTGTATAAAATGCCTCGCCAGACGCCCCAGCCTTTTAAAACACTGCTTGACCTGAACCTAAATGAGGAGGAAAGTGGCCACAATTACAAATTAATTGTTACAGGAACAGAAAATAATACTTGGAAAATTAATAGACTTTTGTAAATGCCCGGTTCAACTAAATCCAGTATTTTTAACATGAAATATAAATATATATGTACTAATTTGGTACTTTTAAAAGAATAGTAGGTGTATTTTGAACCTGTACTTTGTAAAATACAATGAGTTAAGTGGTAAAAACTTAATAGCTGGACCCTCAAATTAAGATGGGCATAATATATTGATAGACCCTTTAACTTGGTCTCAAGTTAAAATGGGTTGTTGAAGATGTCCACGAGACACAGTGGGAAAGAGTTGAAGTGTCTTGTTGTCAGTTGAGCCAAGTTGAAGTGTATAAATGTGTAGTCGCAACTAGGCCAAGATGGCAACTCTGCCCAAACTGTAAGAACAAAATCCACTAACAATAACGTTTTTGAACAGATTCATATGCATTTCATCTTATGAAAATCATCGGAGACACCAAACTTTTAGCATCATTTCTTTCTCTCTTGCCATCCATTCTCATACACAAGACGCACTCCCAAACCTTTGACCACCACATCCTTATGAAAATCATCACAGACACCAACCTCAAGCTGAATGTGATTATTAAGATTGTAATCGAGATCATCCTTGAACAGCCAAGAACTTGGAAGTGGTACATGGGCTAGGAAAGTATAACCTAAACCAACAGGTTTTTCACTTCCTATTGAGCCGATACATGTCCGAAATTTGTGCTGCAAAGCATCATTGCTTGTGAACCTTAACCATATCACAAGTCCTTGGAATTTTTTTAGGCATTTGTCAGTATGAATACTGAAGGGACCATTCGACGTTAATTTCCCTAAAATTAAAGGAGTCATCATGTCAAAAACAACACAAACAGTAACCCCCCTGAATGTGGGTGTGAACGAATTTTTGGGCTGGGCCACTGAGATTGATTCAGTCCCCGAGTTCTTGTAGGTAAACCACTCGGGAATCTCCACACCAGAGACATATATACTAGATTTCTCAATTTTCAGCTGAATGCCTCTCAAAGTGAGAGAGTCTTTCCATTATATAGAGAAAATAAAGATTACACATCCCTAAAGATCCGCCATTCCTATCCCTAAAGATCAGCTATTCTATCTATACAAATCTGCCATTGAATCCCTCTAAATCTGCCTTGCTATCCCTCCAAATCA
>JAJOOF010013804.1:0-17408 GCA_029582545.1 Solanum lignicaule | reverse complement strand
AATTATTTTAAATTTTACATAAATATTCAACTTTCAAGATTGTTACGTTTCTCCCATAAATTCTCTATAAATGCATTACAGAGTTCAAAATGAGCAATTTTTTGTCCTTGTTTTTTATTTGTAGCTAAAAATTGTTTAAATTAACGATTTTATCTTGTATCCAATTATTTTGTATACTAATTTATTTCTCCTATTCCATTTTAAACTATTGCATCAAGTATCTTCATGCTCATTAAAAAGTAAAGTTTAATCATTTATCACTATAACATAAAAGTGGATTTTTTGAATTATCATGTAAAATTTGTGCATTCTTCATTATGAAAAATAATTATAATTTTAAATTACATATTTAAAGTGACAAAAACTTTTAAAAAATCAAATTAGAAAACTTGTTAATTCGGGATGGAAGTAGTGTACTTATCAATAATATGTTTTTAGATATTATATTACTTAAGAATAAATTACAAATATTAGATATTTAATTAATAGAGTCTTGTATAATATAAAAAATATTAAAATAATTTTAAATTATAGATTTGAAGTGTTAATTTTATTTTTAAAAAAAAATAAAATACAAAATTATTAATTCGGATGGAGGTAGTAACTTTTTAATGATATATTTTTAGGTGTTATATTACAATAGAAAATAATTACAAATGATAAAAGACTTAATTAATGATATCATAAAAATAATATTAAAATAATCAAAAAGTGAAACAGAGAGGTGAATAGTAGTTCTCCAAAATTGGAGAACTACTATTCACCTTTCTATAAATGGGGTATAGAGAGTGATATGGAGAGGGGTTAGAGAGGGCATTCTCTATTTTACTCTCCAAATATAGAGAATGGAGAGTAAAATAGAGATGGGTTGGAGATGGTCTTAAATTTATTTAAAATAAGTACCTTTGAGAAATACATTGATTCCTCCCATGGAACTAATCTAAACAAGTACAAGAATTTTCTAAGAGGGTACAATTTATAAAATAAGACACATCTCTCACCATAAGGGACATCGTGAGTAAAAGTTGTCGGATGATCATATTTGCCTTTATCTAAGAAACATCACTGACCCTACAACCATACTATATCAAGTGGCATAGCAAGAGTAGTATCAGGACAAACAAAACATATTGGTAGGCATCATCGATCGACCCAAATCAACCACATAACATCACACAATAATAAAGAAACATGCACTTGGAGATACAATTTAGGACCCCGATCTTTCAATTACCACCCATTGTTTCTACCTCAGAACCCATACACTCTATCTGTAACACCTCAGAAATCAGACTTGGACTTTCAGCAGAAAAATGTGAACCACGGAGGGGTTCACAGGCCGTGATCAGGACCACGGTCTCTCACCCTCATCGTGGTTCACACCCACCAAGAAGTGGTGGACCACGGAGCCCTTCACGGATCGTGGACCACAACATGAGCCGTGGGAAGGTTCATGGAAGCAAGGTAGAACCACCCAAGGCTCAGGCATCAGACCACAGAGCCCTCCACGGGCCGTGGTCTTGATTACGGGCCATGGTGAGGCTCGTCAACCTGAAGCAGTAGACCTCTAGCCCCAAGTGAGCCTTACCCTTTTCTTGGAAGAAACTTGATGAAATTGTGACCTTTCTTGATCCATTACCCTTAATCCTCATGATTTGTGGTTTACGTGAATAGCCAACTTAGGCCAAAAGCCTAAGTTAGGGGTGTGGTGAAAAGAGAAGGTAAATCAAGAAGTACAAAGAAGTCCCCTTTGACCCATGGTTTTGAGAAAGATGGAGCCCCTCCATACAAAAAAAAAAAGAGAAAAAAAATGAAAAAGAAAAAGAATGAAAAAGTTGTGGGACAAATTTGTGAAATTGCAAAAAGAATTGGGGTGTCCAACAATCCATGGAAAGTGAATAATGGGGTGACCTTTGATCATGAATGATAATGATAAAGAAAAGGGAAGAAAGTATTGTTCACGCCACATTTCATGCGGATAACAGCCACTGAGCCTAAATGACCATACCTTTACACTCAGCCCCATTACAAGCCTTCAAAAGACCTTTTTGATCTTAAGTGAGCTGAAACAAGTGTTGATTGGAAAATACGGGCAAACCTATGGGTGAAATCATGCATTGTGTTCATCTTTGTGAGTGTGAGTGTTGCATTTGATTCTGGAGCTTTAAATTGTTGAACCGTTGTGTGTGAATATGGAATCATTCTTTGTGTGAGGGAATTTGAGTACCTTTGTTGAGCTTGAACTTGCATTTGAAGCAAGTATTGTGAACTTGAGAGTCTTTGATAATGGTGAGTGACAACTTGAATCTTTGAGTCCATAATTGATCCTTGCATGAGTAAGTTGAGTCTTTTTGTGTGCATTCATGATTGAGTCTTGTGTAGCACTGTTTGAGACATCCTTGTTGAACTGTTGAACTTGAGGACAAATAAAAGTTTAAGTTGGGGTTGTTGATGAGTCCACGATTTGGACTCATTTAGGGCTTTATTTTAATAGATTTAGTGTCCTCAAATGCATATTATGTGCCAATAACTGATGTAAATCCTTGATTTCAGGTATTTGGATTAAGGAACAAAGCATGGACACTAATGAACAAAAAGGAACAAGGCAGTTGAAAGAACGAAGAAAAGGGGGCCTGATTATCGCCTAACCCATCGGGCGAGTTGCCGAATGGCCATGATCTCGCCTAAAGTTCCGGTGTGCCAAGCCCTGAAGGAGAAAATCAAGTTGGTGATAGAAAGGAGTAGTCGGTGAGTCACCGAACGGTTCCGCGATGCAATGCTAGATCGCCCAATGTTACAGAACTTGAAGATGCTGAAGGCCAAAGCAAAAAGGCGATGGAATTGACCAAAGTGGGGATCGCCGAGTGGATCGGTGATCTCGACTTATTGCGCCGAATGTTCCTTCGCAACATATTTTTGGCGACTATAAATACATTTATAAATTCTTAGTTAAGGAAGAGTTATCAGTTTTCAGAATATGAGTTTTCATAGTTTCTACTTTTATCAATCAGTTTTAGAACTTTGAGGTTGGGGACAATATTTTCCTTAGCTTTGAAGATTTGAAGAATTCCATTTTTGAGAAATTGGAAGTGGGTCTTTGAGATTCTTCAACCTTGACCTTCATAAAGATGAAATTAATCATACCCATTTGATAGAAAGACAATTTAGTAACAATTTCTATCTTTTTGTAATGACTAGCTAAAACCCCAATTCTTGGGGTGTGATTATGTGTTTATGGGTTGATTTAGCTGCTAGGTACTGTTAATTGATAGTTTAAATGTTGTTTAAAAGTGATTTCAATCATTAATTGTGGTTTAATTTAAAGGGTTGTAGTTGCAAATGCAATTCTAACTTCGTGTTTTTGGCTTGCTCGAGAGAGGTTTTAAAACCAAGATTATTGATTTGATGGTCTGTGGGTATTGGGTTGTTATGGGTTCAGCTCAAGAGAGTGAATCCTAAATCATTTTCCACACATTCAGCTCGAGAGAGTGAATCTTAAATCCTTTTCCACACATTCAGCTCGAGAGAGTGAATGGACTAAAGCAAAGCTGTTCTTAATTGCTGCTCATTGGTGTTCGAGAGAAACCAATTTGATTCGGGATAAATTGTTCGAGAGAAAGTTTATTCCCCCTAAAGTCTAGCTTATTAACTGATTTACAACTATTTACTATCAATTGCAATCACCCATTTTTCTACCTTAGCCTATAATCCAATCATATCCTAAGAACCCGTCTCTTTACTTGTTCCTTAGTGTTAATTGTTGTTGTTGTAGTTGATAATTACAATAAAAAACCCCATATTTGACACTTTTGTCACCCCTTAATTTGGAATAATGCTTTTATTCGTAAATGTTTTTACCTATGATTGACTTGAACATAGTTGTACTTGGCTCTTGAATCTTAAGCACGTACCACTCCCAGTGGGGTTCGACCCCAACTCACTTAGTTAGGTTATATTAATGACTAACGATAGTTGGCACTTAGTATTGGAAGAAGTGTCCTGATGCGTGAAATCATTATTTCATATACATATTCAGTTGAGAGTAGACTAAGCATCGAGTTGGAATGAGGTTCAACGTACCTTCATAGTCCCAGCACTACGTGCCCCCATAGGAGTATAAGTCCCCCCTATGGGCATCAGATTTAATGATCACGCCAGTCATGCCTTTATCTCATAGGCAAGGTATATCGGGTCCTCTTGATAGGGGGTATAAATCGAACTCCATGTTTAGCTCGCGTGGTTTTATGTCGCTTAATAGTAGCTCCCACAGTTATATTCTAGTGCAGTTGACTAGGTTTTCAGTTTATACTTCGGTATTCAGCCTCAACATGTTTTGTTCATGATTAGCACGTGCTCATTACATTTAGGTCCGTTTCTAGTTATATTTTACCATATATATATAGCTCAGTTATGCTTTGTTCAACTTATATAACTTGTTCAGTTATTAGCTATATCTAGAATGTTCAATATATTCCAATTACTGACGCATACTCTGCGCTACATCTTTTCATGTTGTAGGTTCAGGTACTTAGCATCCAGATCACGCTTCGATCAACTTTCGGTATGTATTCATCAGCTTCAGTGGTGAGTCCTCATACTTTGAGGACAATAGACATGCTTTTCATACTTAGTCTTTTATTCAGTTTTCAATTTTATTAGAGTTAGCCGAGGGGCATGTCCTAGAAACCCTATTCATTTAGAGGATTTTTCAGACATAGTAGTAGATTCACCTTTAGTTATTGAGTTATTGTTTAGTATCACTAAACTCTTAGTATATTTTATGCATTTAGACTGTTTGGGTATTCCCCACGTTCAGTTATCTATTGATTTAGCTTCTGCATAGTACTTGTCTTATTCAGTAATTTTATAGTATAATTATGATATGCCAGAGACATGGTTAGCTTGGGGTCACTCGTGATCCTTGGTCTTGTGTTATGTCAAGGAGGTGGCCTTGGGGCGTGATAAACTTGATATAAGAGCATTAGGTTTAAGAGTCCTAGGATGTCTTAAAGTCGCACTAAGTAGAGTCTCTTTCATGGGTGTGAAGTGCACCACATCTATGAGAGGGAGGTTATGAAGTGTTTCAAGAAAAACTTCACTTTCTTTGCTATTCTTATTGTGCATGAATATGATCCAACTTATCTTTCTAATCCATCGTTATGTGTTTTAGATCATGCCTCCTCATAGAGCTTACGCAAGGAATGCTAATGCACGCAATGCTAACCCAACTCCTCCAGTCCCGGACCATGAGGTTATGAATGCAGAATTTTGGAATGTGATCCAACTCTTGTCTTAGAGTGTAGCTAACCAGAACAATCAGCAAACTCCAGTTCATGTAAGAACTAATAGTGGCTCAGCTTTAGATAGGGGTTCATGATTTTGTTCGGATGAATCCGCCTGAGTTTCTAGGGTCGCAGGTTGGTAAGGACCCACAATACTTCATTGATGAGGTTAAGAAATTTTTTGGAGTGATGCAAGTGACTGGTAATGATAGGGTGGAGTTGGCATCCTACCAGCTTAAAGATGTGGCTCACATATGGTTCACTCAGTGGAAAGAAAATAGGGGTTGCAGATGCAGCTCCTCTAACTTGGGAGTGTTTTACCATAGCTTTTATGGACAGGTTCTTCCCAAGGGAGTTGAGAGAAGCTAAGGCACAAGAGCTTATGAACTTGAAGCAGGGTTCAATGCCGGTCCAAGAGTATGGGCTGAAGTTCATTCAACTCTCTAGGTATGCTCCACATATGGTTGTCGATCCAAGGAAGCAAATGAGTAAATTTCTATTTGGGGTATCCGATCTGGTGAAGATTGAGTGCAGGAATTGAGAGAAGCTAAGGCACAAAAGTTTATGAACTTGAACCAGGGTTCAATGTCGGTCCAAGAGTACGGGCTGAAGTTCACTCAACTTACTAGGTATGCTCCACATATGGTTGTCGATCCAAGGGCATAGATGAGTAAATTTCTATTTGGGGTACCCGATCTGGTGAAGACCGAGTGCAGGAATGCTATGCTGTTAGAGGATATGAATATCTCTAGGCTTATGACTCATGATCAACAGGTTGAGGGAGATAATCTTAGGGAATTGGCTAAGGATAACAAAAATGCTAAAGTAGGTAACTTTGAGTACTTTCAACAGAAGTCGAGCGCTCAGAATCACTCATAGTTTTAGCAGAAATTTGTAACCCCAACACCTTCATCAGCTAGTACTCCATCCCCAAGTTTTGACAGGATCAGAAAGGTAGGGCATTAGGGTCTAAGTCTCAAAGGAGTACTTCAGGTAACAAAACTTTCCCAGCTTTTCCAAAGTGTGGTAAGAACCATCCGGACTAGTGTCTTACAAGCAGGGATGGATGCTTTGTGTGTAGTCAGTCTGGTCATAGGTTGAAGGATTGCCATTCTGCCAGGCAGGGTCAAGGAGGTAACAACAATAGGGCTCAGTCTACAGCTCCAGTAGGACCAGCAGGTCGCCCAACTCAGCAGGGTGTTTCATGGTAGAAGTAGCGGTCAGCGCTAGAATAGGCTGTATGCTCTCCAGGCTTGCTAGGACCAGGAAGATTCTCCTGATGTGGTCACTAGTACATTGCGAGTCTTTCATTTAGATGTGTATACGTTGTTAGATACATGGGCTACCCTTTCTTTTGTAACTCCCTATATAACAATAAACTTCGGTGTCAGTTTAGAAACTCTCTCAGAACCCTTCTCAGTCTCTACTCCAGTTGGTGACCCGGTTATAGCTAGACAGTTATATAGAAATTGCCCTGTCACAATCTCTCATAATGTTACCTCTGACTGGCTAGGAAGATGATCTCTACAGGATATTTCTATCATCTTTTTTGGGTTAAGGATTCAAACTCCGAAACCCCAACTCTTGAGTCAGTCCCAGTAGTGAATTTGTTTCCAGAAGTGTTTCCAGAAGATCTTCCCAGAGTTCCTCCCGAAAGGGAAATCAACTTCGGAATAAATCTTCTTCTAGATACCCAACCTATTTCAATTCCTCCTTACCGAATGGCTCCAGCTGAGCTTAAGAAATTGAAAGAGTAGTTGAAAGACGTTCTAGATAAGGGCTTCATTAGACCTAGTATCTCTCTATGGGGTGCTCCAGTGTTGTTCGTAAAAAATAAAGATGGTTCCCTAAGAATGTTCATCGACTATCGTTAGTTGAACAAAGTCAAAATCAAGAACAAATATTATATCCCCAGGATTGATGACTTATTTGACCAACTTCAGGGTGCTAGTCATATTTTGATTATAGACCTCAAATCCGGCTATCATCAACTCACAATTAGAGATAGTGACATTTCAAAAATAGCCTTCCAAACTCAGTATGGTCATTAAGAGTTTGTAGTTATGTCTTTTGGACTAACAAATGCTCATGTAGCTTTCATGGACTTAATGAACAAGGTGTTCAAACAATATTTGGACTCATTCGTTATCGTCTTTATTAATGATATCATCATTTATTCCCGAAATGAGGAGGAGCATGCGACTCATGTGAGAGTTGTTCTGCAGACTCTCAAAGATCGCCAGTTATTCGCTAAGTTCAACAAACGTGAATTATGGTTACAATCCGTCACTTTCCTTTGTCATGTGGTATCCAGTTAAGGAATCCAAGTGGATTCTCTAAATATAGAGGCAGTGAAGCAATGGCCCAGACCCACCTCTCCAACAGATATCAAAAGTTTTTTGGGTTTGGCCGATTATTATAGGAGATTTGTTAAAGGATTTTCATCCAAAGCTTCCCCATTGACAAAGTTGACTCATAAAAAGGTCAAATTTTAGTCGTCTCAAAAGTTTTTTGGGTTTGGCCGATTATTATAGGAGATTTGTTAAAGGATTTTCATCCAAAGCTTCCCCATTGACAAAGTTGACTCATAAAAAGGTCAAATTTTAGTCGTCAAATGAGTGTGCGTATAACTTCTCAGAATTGAAGACTAGGTTGACTACAGCTCCTATCTTGGCTCTACCAGATGGTTTAGACAATTATGTGATCTATTGTGATGCATCCAGGGTCGGCCTATGTTGTGTGTTGATGTAGCGGGGTAAGGTCATAACCTATGATTATAGACAGCTTAAGGTACATGAGAAAAACTACCCAACTCGTGACCTCAAGCTTGCACTTGTAATATTTGCCCTAAATATCTGGAGACATTACTAGTATGGTGTTCACGTAGATGTGTTCACAAATCATAAGAGCCTCCAGTATGTGTTCACCCATAAAGAGTTTAATCTTCGTCATAGGAGATGGCTTGAATTCCTCAAGGACTACAATATGAATGTGTTTTACCATCCTGGTAAGGCCATTATAGTGGTTGATGCTCTCAGCAGACTGTCTATGGGTAATGTAGCACATGTTGAGGAAGAAAGAAAGGAATTAGCAATGTTCACCGGCTTTCTCGCTTAGGAGTTAGTCTTATGGACATACCAGATGGTGGTGTGATAGTTCAGAATGGATCAAAATCATCATTGGTAGTGGAGGTTAAGGAAAAACAAGATAGTAACCCTATATTACTTTAGTTGAAAGGTGCAGTTCATCAACAAAGAGTTCAGTTTTTCTCCCAAGGAGGAGATGGTGTGTTCCTAACGTGGGTGAGTTAAGGTAGCAGATTCTTATAGAAGCTCATGACTCCAGATATTCCATTCATCCAGGTGCCATTAAGATGTACTGCGATCTACAGGAAGTCTTTTGGTGGAACGGCATGAAGAGGGACATAGCAAATTTTGTGGCTAAGTGTCCTAACTGTCAACAGGTTAAGGTAGAACATCAGAAACCAAGAGGTATGACTCAACATATTAACATTCCTACATGGAAGTAGGAAGTGATAAGCATGGACTTCATTAGGGTTTACCTCATACTCGCAAATAGCGTGACTCCATTTGGGTGATAGTAAACAAAGTCACTAAGTGTGCTCACTTCTTGGCTGTCAAGACTATAGATTCAGTGGAGGACTACGCTAAACTTTACATTAATGAGATAGTCTGGTTTCATGGGGTTCCCTTTTCTATCATCATAAATAGAGGTCCTCAGTTTACCTCTCATTTTTGGAAATCATTTCAGAAAGGTCTTGGTACTCAAGTACATCTCAGCACATCATTTCATCCACAGACGGATGGTCAAGCAAAGTGTACCATTTAGACCTTAGAGGAAATGTTGAGAGCTTGCGTGATTGATTTCAAGGGTAGTTGGGATGATTACCTACCTCTTATAGTGTTCTTCTATAATAATAGCTATCATTCAAGTATTCAGATGTTCCCTTATGAGGCACTATATGGGTGCAGATGCAGGTCGATGATTGGTTGGTTTGAAGTAGGTGAATCAGCCTTGATTAGGCCAGATTTGGTTCGCGAGGCTATGGAGAAAGTTCAGCTCATCAAAGATAGACTAAAGACAACCCAGAGTTGTCAGAATTCCTATGCAGATGTAAGGAGAAGGGACTTAGATTGAAATCGCAGATTGGGTTTTCCTAAAAGTGTCACTTATGAAGGGGGTGATGAGATTTGGGAAGAAAGGGAAGCTTAGTCCTAGATATATAGGTCCTTACAGAATCCTGAAAAGAGTTGGTAATGTGGCTTATGAGTTAGAGTTGCCAAAAGAACTAGCAGCGGTCTATCCAGTCTTTCACATTTCCTTGTTGAAGAAGTGTGTGGGTGATCCGACATCAATTGTACCATTGGAGACTGTGGCTGTGAAGGATAGTCTCACTTATGAAGAGGTCCCAGTTTAGATTCTTGACCAGCAGGTTCGTAGGTTGAGGAATAAAGAAGTCACTTCAGTGAAGGTTTTGTGGAAGAGTCAGTCCATTGAGAGAGCTACTTGGAAGCAGAAGCATCCATGAAGGCCAAGTATCCTCATCTCTTTCCTTCCGATTCCATTTCAGCTTCAAGTAATAGTTCCTCTCCAGTCTCTCGATTTA
Source organism: Solanum lignicaule (assembly GCA_029582545.1). Lineage (NCBI taxonomy): Eukaryota > Viridiplantae > Streptophyta > Magnoliopsida > Solanales > Solanaceae > Solanum > Solanum lignicaule. The sequence continues at coordinate 7,499 of JAJOOF010013804.1, read as the reverse complement.
CTCTTGCATAAAATCAATCTTAGTATCTTGTTCCTTCAGTTGTTCTTGCATTTCAGCATAACTGCATGTTCTTGGTACTCCGTTCAGTTAGATATCAGTTTCTAGTACTTAGTGGTAGGGATTACCCCTCCTTCCCTCCTTACTCAGCTAGTTTAGACTTTATTCAACGACGAATGTTCCTAAGGGAGAGATAATGTAACACCCTAGAAATCAGACTTGGACTTTTCAGCAGAAAAAGGTGAACCATGGAGGGGTTCACGTGCCGTAATCTGGACCACGGTCCGTTACCCTCATCGTGGTTCACACACACCCAGAAGTGGTGGACCACAAAGCCTTTCACAGGCCGTGGGAAGGCTCGTGGAAGCAAGGCGGAACCACCCAAGGCTCAGGCATTAGACCATGGATCCCTCCATGGGCCGTGGTGAGGCTCGTCAACCTGAACCAATAAACCCCTAGCCCCAAGTGAAGAACCACGGTGGCCTTCATGGTCCGTGAGGTGGACCGTAGAGGGGAGTGTCCGAAACCAGTAGACCCTGGCCAAGAACCATGACCCATTTGACTCGTTGTGGTCCCTTTGACGGTCCGTCAGTGGTGCCGCGGTAGGCCTTTGTCAGGTTTTAAGTCAGGGGAGTTTTGGTCTTTTCCCCTATGCTTTGCACACCTAAACTACGTCGTTTAACCCCTAAAATACGTCGTTTTACCCAGTTTAAGACTATTACTCTATTAAGAACTTACCAAAACCTTTATTCTCCACAAATTCATCAAACTTAGAGAAAAAAGACAAGAAAAAGGTGCCAGTTTTCCCAAGAACAACAATAGGTTTCCTTCAAGTTCCAGCCCCAAAATCGAAGGATTTCTTTGTAGATTTCATCACCAGGTATGTGGGACTTCACTAGTGGGTTTCTTCCATCCACCGGTCCCTAGAATTCAGTTAGATTCTTCATTCTCTATATCATGTTTAGACCTAGGGTTTCTATAACCTTAGAAAATTGTTGTGATTTAGCTGTTGTAGTATTCCTAATCAAATTAGCTTATTTCTTGGAAAATTTTCTTAGTTCCTTGTATGAAACTCAGAACTCTAGATGTAAATTTCTTTTACTTCATGACTTATACTTGGTAGATTAGTAAAACAAATAATCATGCTCCAGATTTGAATGTTACTTTATAAGTACATAAATGTGCATTCTAAGATTTGCCCATCAGTATTTTGAGCTATCCAGTAATTCAGTTACTTTGTGTCATATACATATTCAGTTGGGAGTAGACTTATCACTGAGTTGGATTAGGGTTCAGTGTACCCTCATAGTCCAAGAACTATGTGCCTCCGTAGGAGTATAAGTCCCCCGTGTGGGCATCAGATTTAGTGATCAAACCAGTTATGCCTTTATACCCCTGGCAAGGTATATCGGGTCCTCTCGAGGGGATGTTTACATCGGACTCCATGTTTAGCTCACATGGTTTTATGTCGGTTAATAGTAGTTCTCATAGTCAGATTCTAGTGCAGTTGACTAGGTTTTCAGTCTACACTTCAATATTCAGCCTCATCATGTTATGTTCATGATTAGCACTTGGTCATTGAATTTAGCTCAGTTTCTAGTTATATTTCAGCATATATATATATATATATTGCTTAGTTATGCTTTGTTCAGTTTATATATCTTGTTCAGCTATTATCAATATCTCGCATGCTCAGTACATTCCAAGTACTAATGCATACTCTGTGCTACATCCTTTCATGATGTAGTCTCACGTACTCAGCATCCAGATCACACTTAGATCGACTTTCGGTCAGTATTCAGTAGCTTCAGTGGTGAGTCCTCTTACTTCGAGGACAATAGACATGCTTTCCATACTTAGTCTTTTATTCGGTTTTCAGTTTTATTAGAGTTAGCTGAGGGGCATGTCCCAACAATCCTATTTAGTTAAAGGATTTTTCAGACTTAGTAGAAGATTCAGCTTTAGTTATTGAGTGATTCTTCAGTATCACTCAACTCTTAGTATGTTTTATGCATTCAGACTATTTGGGTATTCCCCACTTTTAATTATCTATTGATTTAGCTTCCGCATAGTACTTGTCTTATTCAGTAATTTTATAGTATGCTTATGATATGCCAGAGAAAGAGTTAGCTTGGGGTCACTTGTGATCCTAGGTCCCGTGTTACGTCAAGGGGGTAGCCTTGGGGTGTGGCACAATCTCAAGTCCCCCCACCTTCGTCCACTGCAAACTCCTATGCTAAAAACCATTTCACCTTCCTAACCGATCATTACTTAACCATTCTCTCACATAATGACTTCTCGAAACCACCCACATTGTCAACCCTAAAGTGCATCCTACGAAATTCCTAAATTCAAATCCACCAACTAACTCTATCTACCAGCTAAACCCTTGATCACCTCTTTTAACTCAATCTACTTATAATGACTCAATCAGTCATTTTTGGAAAGTTTTATAATATTACCATTTTTCCCCTCATAATATCGACCCCGAGTCGTTTTATGTTGATTATTGAAAGATTGTATTAGAATTTGAGTAAAAAGTTGAGAACTTGAGTAAGTTTGTGATTTTGAAAGGCTAAGTTGCTTAAAAGTAGTTTTCGGACACTTTTGGATTCTTGAGTGCCAAAATAAAATTTCGTCGATTCCATTAGTTTTGAAATTTGTAATATCGTCTATGAGAGTTTTCAATTTCAAATTCAGAGTCTTCATGTAGATTTGAGGTCCTAAGTTGTGAAATTATGGAAATTTAGCCTTTAGTTTGACTTTGGTCAACATTCGGGGTTCGGATGCTTGGATCTGAATTCCAAGAGTTTCGTTGGATTTGGGGGATGATTTTAGACCTAAGTGAGGTCTTGGTTGATTTTTAGAGGTCCCAAGCTTGTTATAACCTTTTTAGGTGTTTGTTAGTTTCTTCTGGTCTTCTGGTTTTCACGCATGTCGGGTCAAGGAAACCTCAGATTTGTGTTTAGATGGTTCCATTAAGTCCAGAACGTCGAGTTGCATCTGTGGATTGTGTTTACGGGGCTCTAAACGAATCACAAGGGTCCTTTTGGTGTTTGAGACTTGGCTATGTTTTTAGGTGCTGCAGGCCTCGTTTCGGCGATGGTCCTATCGCTTAAGCAAAAGGGCCTATCACTTAAGCGAGACCCGAGTTTTTAGAGGGGGTCGCTTTTGATGCATTAGAGGGGGGTATTGACCTGCAAATTTTGGGGTTTAAGCCCCATTTTCCATTTTTGAGCTTGGGAAGACCTTGGAGGCGATTTCTTATGCAAAAAGCCTTTGGGTAAGCCTTTGTGATCCTAGAACTTCATTTATCTCATTGTTTATTTATGGATTCTAACATCAAAATTTTGGGTTTTGAATTACAAATGACTTGGTCTTTCAAGAACTCAAGTTCTAAGCTAAAATGGAGGTTTTGAACTATTTTTGATCCATTTTTCGAAATGGTTTTCACCATTGAGTTCCTAAAGCATTGAACATCAATTTCTAGTATTGATTTTTATATTCAAACCTTATTTTTGAAATTGAGTTTTTAGTTGATTGACCCATTTTTTCAAGTAATTGATGTGAGTATTGTTGTTTCTAGAAAGTGATTACGAATAATTAGTTGTTATAGATTGTGTGGCTTTGAAGTGAACCAGAAAGGGAAAACTCAAGCTTCAGATTGTTTGATTATTTTAAGGAAAATGATCTCTTAACCTTTGTAATTTAGTAGTATTGTTTTCCTCTCTTCGTTGTTTATGTGTTGGGGAGTAATCAGGAATGCGGTGATGGGTTTATTTTCTCCACTCGATTAATGTTAATAAACAAAGAAGGGGTAAATGAAAAGGCTTTATGATGGAAACAACAATTTGTGAATTGCATTGTTGTGATCCTATTTGTTTGATTTGATGAAATGCCTTGATGGCTTGCATACGGAGTTGAATTACACAACTTATTGTATTTTTGTGTAGTGTGATATTGCTTGTGTGGATTGATTTTTGAACACCATGATAAGATATGTGATGATCATTGATGTCAAGGTCTCTTCTGGCAAGTGCTTGTGATGCCGAGGTCATTGCTCTCAAATACAATTGATATAAAGTCGAGGGAAAATGGTTCCGGCTAGTGATTTTGTATAAAGCTGATTGGAAATTATTTTGGCTAGTGATGTGATATAAAGTCAATGGGAAATGGTTACGGCTAGTGATTTTATGTAAAGCTGAGAGGAAATGGTTACAACTAATGATATGATATAAAACTGATAGGAAATGGTTCTAGTAAGAGTGGACTCTTATTTTTTTTATGTTTATGATTGACTTATTGATTGATTATGGTTGATGTATTTGATACTTGTGATTTGACTACTTGATACGTGTTGGTTGCTGAGTTTTGACTTTAGACTATCAATTTTAAGATTTTTGAACTGTTTATTGTAGAATTGTTAAGTTGGTCTAATTTTTGTGTAGGTTGTAGTTCGAACAAGTTCAGTTGGAATGGAAAGGAGTATTCAATTTCTCTCTAGGTTACGTTGTTTATAAGGTTGCTTGATGGGTTACATGTTTTTGGTACTCAATCCTTACTTCTACATTTGTGTAGGTTTCAAAACTGGTACTGTGTGATAATCTTTCTTCTACTTTCCGGGGCTTTCAAAGGATTATTGAGAGGTAGTTGCTTATCATCCCGGTGGGCCCTCTTTTCCTTTATGTTATGCTTTGTTCTATTTGAGAAACAAAGACTATGAGACTTGTATTTATCTTTTGAATTTTGTTGTTACATTTGTGGCTTGTAAACGTAACAACGAGGTTTTGGGGTGTTAATCAAAAGAATACGTATTCCACTTCCTTCTTATTCTCGCTTTATTTTTCAATTTTTTTCATTCGTTGGGTTGTGGCTGACTTGTCTTGGTGGGAATAAACAAGAGTAATCACGTCCATTTTTGGATCGTGACAAATGGTATCAGAGCCCCAGGTTCATAAGTATCATGTCTGTACTAGCCAAGTTAAGTAGAGTCTTAAGGATCAATACACAGATGTTTGTACTTATCTTCGAGAAGCTATGAAGATTCTTAGGAAACTCTCTCTTTTTTCATTCTCTCTTATCGTGCGTGATTACCCTCGCTTGTGTTTAGTTGTCACGTATTGTTTTAGAAAATGCCCAAGACCAAAGATTCTAATATGAGTGGTAGAGGGGAGGCAGTCCCTAAGGTAGTTGTTGAGACCCTAGCTAGAGGTAGAGGTAGGGCCCAAGCTAGAGAGTTTGCTCGTGCAGTAGCATCGGCAAGAGTTGGTGTCCTAGGAACGACACTAGCCAGAGGTAGAGCTAGAGAGGTTTCTCTTGAGCCATAGGTTGAGGTTACTGAGGACTAGGTCCTCTCGAGTTGTAAAATCCCATGTTTCAGGAGACTTTGTTGAGGATGCTCAGTGTGTAGATAACTTCTATTATAGTGGTGTGGAAGGTACACTACATGGTTCTAAGACTGTGTTAGAAGTGTATACTCCTGGTCAGCTACAGACTACAGGGATATAGGATCAACTGGGTCAGCCACTAGTGGTTCTAGCACCAATTGTGGGTGTTCAGATTGCTCTTGAGATTATTTTGGCGATAGCTGAGAAACAGTGCTACGAGAGGTTTTAGAAGATGAAACCACCCCAGTTTTAAGGTGGTAAGAGTGAGGATGCCCATGAGTTTTTGACTTTGTGCCATGAGATGCTTAAGGTTGTAGGTATGGTGGATGCTCGTGGGGTTCGTTTTGTTGCAATTTAGCTTTGTGGATGTGGTGGAGGACTTTAGTGAGGTCTAGACCAGATGGATCTCCTCCAGCAGAGTAGGATGTGCTTTTAGTGCTTTCTAGGACTGCTTCATCCCATGGAGCAGGAGAAAGATGACTCGGCTGAGATTTGAGGATTTGAGACAAGACAGTTTGACTGTTACTGAGTTTGAGGCCCATTTTTGTTAGCTTTCTAGGCATACTATGACTATTGGTCCCGATGAGGCAGAGAGATCTCACATGTTATTTTAGAGGGTTGACATTTTCTACCAAATCATATGTGTTCATAGTAACAAGAGAGAAGGTTTCCTTCTAGTCTATTGTGAGCACCGCCAAGGAGGCAGAGTTGATGGTTTTAGAGGATTTTGGGGAGCCCAATAGGGCTTGATGGTTTGGTAAGTTTTCTAGTGCCTCATCTAGAGGCAAGGGTTCACATAGAGGTAGTGGTTACTTTCAGCACCATGGGTCGTTTCATGCATCTATGCCAGCAACTGAGAGTGGACAGTTGGTTTGAGGGTCTTATGATTCTAGCCAAGGTGGTCATGGTAGCTAACCTGGTTCATAACAACAATTATCCGTGTCTAGGTCTTACTTTGGATATGGGGATATAGGTCATCTGATCCGGCAGTGTCCTTTGCAGACTCATTTAGGACCCCAACGTTCTTATTCAGTTACTCCTGTTAGAGATTTAGTGCCTCCAGACAAGGGTCGAGGAAAAGATCAGTCTGGTAGAGGTTGTAGGACTTTTGGTAGAGGTACTCTTGCTCCGGAGGGTGGAGGTAAAGGTTCTACTCCGAGTCTAGGTGACCATGACAGCCAATATTATGTGTTTCTAGGAAGGCCTAAGGCTGAGACTTTTGATGTTATGATGACATGTATTGTCCTATTTTGCCATCGACCTATGTCTAAATTTGTTTGATCCGGTCTCTACTTTTTCGTATATGTCTACCTATTTTCTTGTTGGGTCTGATATGATGTCATGCATGTGCCTATTCATGTTTCTACACCAACGAGTGAGTCTTTAGTGGCAGATCGAGTGTATCGATCTTGTCTTGTTTCTTGGGTAGACTTGACCATTCTGGGAATGGTAGGCTTTGATATTATTTTGGGTATGTATTGGCTCTTCCCACATAATGCGATTCTTTATTGTTATGCTAAGATTGTGACCTTAGCAATGCAGGGTGCCCCGAGCGTTGATTGAACGAGTGTTATTGGTTCTTACCCTAACAAAGTTATCTCTTTCATTCGAGCTTAGAGATTGATTGATAGAGGGTCCTTATCCTATTTGGCTTTCATTTGGGATACTAGCATTGAGCCACCTCCCATGGACTCTTTACCCATGGTTCGAGAGTTTGTAGATGTGTTTCTTACTGATCTTCCATGTGTTTCTCCAAATAGGGATATTGATTTTTCTATTGACTTGGAGTCAGACACCAAGCCCATCTCTATTCCTCCTTATCTTATGGCTCCATCTTAGTTGAATGGATTGAAGGAGCAGTTACAAGATTTGTTAAGTAAAGGGTTTATTCGCCCTAGTATTTCTCTATGGGGTGCTCTTATTCTGTTTGTGAGGAAGAATGATGGAACATGAGGATGTGTAATGATTATCGACAGTTGAACAAGGTAACCGTGAAGAAAAAGTATCCTCTTCCTCAGATTGATGACTTGTTTGATCAGCTTTAGGGTGCATCTTTGTTTTCCAAGATTGATTTAAGGTCCGACTATCATCATTTGAATATTAAGACTTCGGATA
>JAJOOF010013803.1:0-13835 GCA_029582545.1 Solanum lignicaule | reverse complement strand
AAAGCAAATATATGGAATATTACTTCTCTAAATCATCAATTAGACTGCAGATATATACACATTTATTATAAATTATTGTAGATTTTATATTATCATGTTGTCAATTGCATTAGAACAAAAAAGGAAAATAAATAAATAAATAAATAAAAACGTAAAGAAAATAAATAAGCTACTAAAAGAGAGTGCAAAACTTGATAATCAAATCTAAGATGGGGTCTTGTGCAACAAGATAGACTCAAATATTTGTTTAAATAATAATTAGAAAGTGTTCTCTTCAATTTTCTTGCTCATTCATTTAAGTTTGTGCTTTCCTTTCAACAAAAAGCATCTAAAACAATCAATTTCTATCAATTATTTTCCTAGACAATACTGGAAATATACCTAACATAGAAAAAATATATGTCTAATTGAGAGTTTCCATTAAACGTTTTATTTTCACGTCCTTTTGTTAAATCTTATAATAGTTGAGTTGTTAAATACTCAAAGATTATTAATAATGTCCAGTTTTAATTAACTTAAAGGATCAAAATTATTTAGGGATAGATTCAAGAAACTATTAACTTTATAAGGGCGTGCTATTGTGTAACACCCCAGAAATTTTTTGAACTAAGACTCGAACCGTTCTTCGTAGTGAGTGAGATTTTTGCAAGGAATTTAAAATTTCTTCAGTGTTAAGGTCACTAGATGTAACACCTTAAGTTCCAAGAAGAACCAAAGAGAAAAGCATTCAAGTCATTCCTAAGTTTTTCTTAAGTTTTGGGTCAACTTCAAACAACCATAACTCCTAGTAAAGGATGAGCTAAGTGAGCTACAAGATGGAAAATTAAAGGTCTTCGAGTCCTCTTTCCAACACCACCAATTTTGCTAAATTCTGAGCTCTGAGTAAAAAGTTATGACTGATTTACTAACAACGCCCAAACCTGGCAGCAGCTCCGCGATGGCTCCAAGTTACAGAGCCAATATGGACCTCACTGCCTGGTGAAAAATCATTTCGACTCCCAGCTCGTTTTATTTATTTCTTTAGGGGTATTTTAGTCCTAAAAAACCTTAGGAGGTCATCTAAATTGCCCTAAACGTTTAGAAAATCAATTTTTCATAAATCAAACCCTCTCATCCACTCCAAAAATTCTAAGCTCAAGGAATTCAAGAAACGCTAAGGCTAGGGTTCATCTTTCAAGATTTTCCTTCAAGGTGCTTCAAGAAGATGGTTCTTTCAGGTATGTAAGCTTCCATAGTGTTGGGTTTGTTCACCCACACGCCAATCATGTTAATCTCAGCGTTAAATTCTTTCTAGAAAGTTGAAAGTATGATGTTCTTGAATTATGTTTTTGAAATTGGCTTTAGTACTTGAGTTTAGATGAGATTGTTGAGTTCTTGATGAAATAATGTCGATTTTAGAGTTTTATATGAGTAGGTTCTTGTGTTCATGAGCTGGATATCTAAATCTAAAGAGGGATTGAGAAAAAGAATCGAATTTAGGAGAATTAGGGTTAGTAAACGAAGAAGGAAAAAGTCGGGCGAATCTGGCAACGCAGTCTGCATCGCGGACCTACCTCCCTATTTCATAAATTTTTTCTTCGCGTTGCGGAGAGGTCACAGACCTCTCTGCCTCAAAAGTTATTTCACGACCACATATTAAAATGCATCTCCACGTCGCGGACTTGCTTCCAGACAGTGATTTCTTGATTGTTTCTCATGTTTAACTATCTAAAAACACTCCTCAACATCACGAGGTCTTTCCTATTACAAATCATAACGTTGAATTCATAATTCAAATTCAAGGTAGAGTTAAGAGTTAAGTTCTGAGAATTCTTTCGAACATTCTAAGAAAGTTCCTTTGAGTCCTTTTGTGGAGTCTTTTACAACTTCTAGTAACTTGTTTCAAGACTCTAGCAAGTGAGTATGAGAATGAAGAGAATGTATTCATGAGTCTACTTTGTCATCACGATATCCTTCATATCATGAACCATAACTCTTGAATTCATAATTCACATTCAAGAGAGAGTTAAGAGTAAAGTTCAAGAAAGCATTTGAGTTCAATTGTGAATCCTTTGATATCAACTATTGATTTGAACTAAGTTTTGAGGAAGTAAGTAAGAGAATGAGAAGAGTCATATACATGAGTTCTAGCTAGTTATGTAGACCTTCGAGTCGAGTCGTTCATGCCCAGAAATTCTGCATGGACTCCATAGATTGAGTATCATTGGGAGGAGTAGTATCTTCAAGTTCTAAGTCTTGAGTATTGAGTTCCTAATCCCCTTTGAGATTATATTTCTAATCATGGGACTATTGCATGCTACCCATGAAGCCCTTGAGTTGAATTGTTCATGCCCATAATTCTGCATGAACCCTATAAGTCGAACAATCTTGAGATGAGAAGTATCTTTGAGTCCTTCAGTTGAGTAGTTCATTCTTATAATTCCGCATGAAACCTCTGAGTTGAGTATTCTTGAAATGAGTAGTATCATTGAAGTTCTTGAGTTTCAAGTATTGAGTTCTATCTATGGTTATTGAAAACCTTGCATTGAGTCGTTCACGTCCATAATTCGGCATGAACCATATTTTAAGAAGTCTTTTTACAAACGTTTTAACTTTTAAAGACTTAAGCTTTGAGTTGGGTAAATAGTAAGAGTAAAGTTCATTTTCTTTAAAATGATATATGAGAACTAAGTATTCCCAAGAGTAAATGTTTTCACATTTAAGATGAGAGGAAACTGAGATTTCCAAAAGAGTTCTGAGTAGTTTGAGTACCATCTCTTTCTAGAGAAAGATTTTGAGTAATAATCTCAAACCATAGAAAAAGTTATGTTTTTAAACATATGAGCTGAGTATTTTTGGAGTAGTATTGAGCACCGATATAGGGACGAGTTTGAGTTCAGATAACTCACGTCTCCATAAACCTTGTAGCCATCATGGGTAGAAAGGATCATACTTGTTAGATGACTCCTTAGTGCTTTTTAGCATAGACTAGTGGATCCACTTAGTTAAGACATTCTATATGATGGCAAAGTATAGGATAGTTCTGGAAGCGTGGGCAAGACGTTGTATCATCACTTAGGCTCATAGTAGTGGTTGTCGGTTAGAGAAAATCCCACAGAGTTATATTGTATTTTTCAATACATTGAGTTGCTATCTACAGTTTTACAGTTTTCCATATATATTGCATCTTTTACTATTGCTTTATCCTTGAGTATCATGAGTTGAGTCTTTCGAGTTGATTATCTTGAGTTGATCTGTGCTTCATTGTGTCGGGTTACCTTATTGTTGAGTTTCACTGCGTTGAGAACCTTATTATTGAGTTGAGTATCTTATCCTTGAGTACTCTGAGTTGTGTAACTTTGAGTAGTTTTGAGTATCCTTAAGTATTCCTTGAATTGAGTAAGTTTGAAAAGAGGTAAGTATGTTTCCTTTTTATCAAGTTCAAGCTTATGTTTATGTTTTAGAATTTCCCTTACATGCTCGTACATTCCACGTACTGAGCCATTTGGCCTACATCTTTTCATGATGCAGATACATGTATTCAGGGTCATCAACATGAGCTTTGTTGATACCACATGGAGTTCGAGTTAGCTATGGTGAGCCTCCTTACTTCTAGAGGATTTCATTTACTTTTCAGTTTTGTTAGGATATCGTGGGTCTTGTCCCGACTTCCATCTTTTTCATTTAGAGGCTTCATAGATAGACAGTAGAGTTTCAGAAGTCTTCATTTAGTTTGTTAAATGTTTTAAAGACTTAAGTTGCCTATTTTATGGCGAGTTGAATAATTTATTTTTATTCAGATTTATTCATTTAAGTTAAAGATTTGTAATTGAGTTCAATGAATTTTATTCAGTTTTAAGCTTTGTATGCTTGAGTTAGTCTTTTGCTTGCAGTCAGCCATGATGAGGGTTCTCTTGGGGACCATCAATGGTTCTCGAGTGGCGGCCACGTCCAGGGTGTAGACTGGGGTCGTGACATATTGTTATTCTCTCATAACCTACTACAAAAATTAAAGGAGTTAGTAGCAATTATTAATAATATAATTGTCTCTCTATTATATTTAGAGGAAATAATAAATATAGATTGTTATAACTAACACTCTTTATATATAAATGTCCCTAAAGACTTTTGTCACGCCCCAAGCCTACACCCCGTGGGTGGCTGACACTTGAGAACCATAACTGGCCCTAAGTGAACCCTTGGCCTGACTTACTTACTCAGCAGAAGACTCTAAGAATTATTACAATGATCAAATGCACTTACTCAATTGTTTAATAAAATAACTTAGAATGTTTAAAAGTCAACATTCAACTTGGCCAAAATGGCAACTCAAGTCTTAACATAAGAAATGATAATGTAAAGACAACTGAACTACTAACTGTCTATGAAGATTCTAAAACAAAGAGGGATGTCGAGATAGGACCCCCGGTCATCCTAACCACTGAAAATCTTAAAAAATTATGAAAAGGACCCTCTGGAAAGCAATGAGTCTCACCAACTGATATTAGTACATTGAATGTACGAGTATGCGAGTTGGAATGCTAAACACAACTTAAGCTTGAAAAGGATCTGAAAGGAACACTTACCTTGGGTTTACTCAGCTCATGAATAACTCAACTCAAAATGCAGTGTAAAACAACAATAATAGTGCAATTTATACAAAGCATTTAGAACAGTAAATAACAACTCAATTTGTTAAAGATATGCAATAACAAACTCAACTTTACTCTTATATCAAAGTAATATATTTTATGTGGGAGATTCTCTAACCGACAACCACCATATGAGCCTAAGTGGTGATACAACGTCTTGCCCACGCTGCTAGAACTGTCCTATACTTTGCCGTCACATAGGACGCCTTAACTAAGTGGATCCACTAGTCTATGCTAAAAGCATCTTAAGGAGTCGTCTAAAAAGTATGATCCTTTAATACCCATGATGGCTACATGGTTTATGGAGACTTGAGTTAATATGACCTCGCATCCCCATATCGGTGCTCAATACTATTCCCAAAATATACTTAGCTTATATGTTTTTAAAACAAACTTCTTTCTTTGGTTTGAGATAATTACTCAAAACTTAGCTTAAAAGCTCTCTTGGAATCGATGTTCCCTTTCTTGTTCAAATGTGAAAACATTTTAAACTCTTGGGAATACTTAGTTCCCTTATAACTTTTAGAGAAATGAACTCAACTCTTTACTCTTTGCTTAACTTAAAACTTAAGTCTTATAACAAAGTTAAAACGTTTGTGAAAGACTTTTAAAAAACTTTAATGACCTTCTCTTGACTTGCTTCTTAACTTCTAAACTTGACTCCTAAATTTCCTTGAATTGAATTATGGATTCAAGGATTGTGATTTTTGAAAGGAAAGATTTCACGATGTTTACGAGTGTTTTTCGATAACTAACATGAGAAGAGATAAAAAAAAACACTGTCTGAGGGCAGGTCCGCGATGCAGAGATGTATTTAAATTTAGGTCACGAATATACTTTTCGAGGCAGAACGGTTCGTAAATGCTCCGCGACGCGATTAAATTTTTCCCAAATCTGGGAGCAGGTCCACGACGTGGAGCCAATGCTTAGATTTGCTCGACTAATTTTCTTCTTCGTTTTCCAGCCCCATTTCACTCAAAATTGGTTCTTTTCCCCAAATTCTTTTTATATACAAATACCCAACAAATGTACCTAAGAACCTAACTCCAACCAACTCAATAATTTGACGTAATGATCTCAGAAACTTCTCAATCTCATCCGAACTCAAGAACAACATCATGTTCAAGAATACATATCAAAAGCATCAACTTTCGAACTCTTTTAGGATGAATTGACGCTGAAATAAACATGTTTGGCACATGGGTGAACGAACCCAATGTTATGAAAGCCTCACATACCTCATAGGATTAAATCCTTGGTGAAATCCACACGAAAATCTCCAAGAAATCGATGAACTTTGAACCTTTCTTCTCCTTTCTCCTCTTTTCTTTTTTCTCCAAGCCCTAGCGTGAACTTCAACTTTTCTAAACTGGTCTAATTCTGATTAGACCCTAAATTAATTAACAAAAACGAAATAAAACAATTGGGCAAGGAAAATACTAAAATACCCTTCCAAAATTCGGATTAGACTTTCCTTATCTAAACAACCCAACTTCCAAAGGGCATATGTCACTCATACGAACTCAGAATCGCGCAAACTCAGCGACATTGAAAAGGTAATTCAGCGATCTTTCCTACGGTATCGGAAACACACCTAAATCATCCTGAGTTAGGAGTTATGGTCATTTAAAGTTGACCAAAAACCCAAACTTAACAATTTTCTAGATTTTTGATTCTTTCCTAAAATGACTATTTCCAATTCTAACTCTTTCTAGTTCTTTCAATTTAGCGAGATGTTACGATATATCCCCCTTGGGAACATTCTTCCTTGAATGAGATTACTCTTAATAGACTAAGGGTGTAACATCTAACATTCAGCTCAATACTCAACAAGCAATGCAAAAACAACATGCCAACTTATAATTTAAAGAGTACTAAGAAGAGAATTAGTACATTGGTCTGAAATCTCTCCGGTTTCAAAGAGATGTGGATATATCTTCTTCATATCTTCTTCAGCTTTCCAAGTAACTTCCTCCACAAATTGGTTCCTCTAAAGAGCTTTGATTGATGCTACTTCCTTAGTCCTCAACTTGCGAACTTGGCGATCTAGAATCTGAACATGAATCTCCTCATAAGATAAGCTATCCTTAATCCCAATATATTCAGTTGGTATGATCAATGAAGCATCGCCCATGCACTTCTTCAACATGGAGATGTGAAATACCGGATGAACTGTTGCTAACTCTTGTGGTAGCTCTAACTCATAAGCTACACTACCTACCCTTTTCGATATTCTGTAAGGGCCAATATACCGGGGACTAAGTTCCCCCTTCTTACCAAATCTAATAACACCTTTCATGGGTGAAACTTTCAAGTAGACCCAATCGTCCACTTCGAACTCTAACTCCCTTCTCCTAACATCGGTTTAGGATTTCTGACAACTCTGCGCTGTATTCAACCTCTCTTGAATCACTTTCACTTTCTCCATAGCATGATGAACCAATTTTGGTCCTATCAACCCAACTTCACCAACTTCAAACCTTCCAATAGGAGATCTGCATCTTCTTCCATAAAGAGCCTAATAAGTAGCCATCTGGATGCTGGAGTGGTAACTATTGTTGTATGAAAATTTGATAAGAGGTAGGTGATCATCCCAATTACCTTTGAAATCAATCAAACAAAACCTCAACATATCCTACAAGGTCTGAATAGTGCGCTCTGCTTGCCCATTTGTGTAAGGATGAAAGACAATACTTAAGTTCATCTTTGAACCCAAGCCTTTTTGGAACGACTTTCAAAATTGTGCAGTAAATTATGCACCTCTATTTGATATAGTTGAAACAGGGACTCCATGAATTCTCACTACCTCTTGAATATATAACCTGGCATAATCCTCTACGGAATGGGTAGTCTTTACCGGTAAAAAGTGGGCTGATTTGGTCATTCGATCCATAATCACCCATATAGAATCATGCTGACTGCGAGACCTTGGAAAGCCTGTGATGAAATCCATATTAATCATCTCCCACTTCCATTCTGGAAGTTCTATATTCTGAGCCAAACCACCGGTCCTTTGATGCTCTACTTTAACTTGTTGTCATTCAGACACTGAGCAACTAACTCTGCAATTCCCTTGTTCATGCTATTCCACCAATACACTTCTCTCAAGTCACGATACATCTTTGTGGAACCCGGATGAATGGAATATTTGGAGCTATGAGCTTCCTCCATGATTCTCTCTTGAAGTTCATCCACCCTTGGCATATCTCAATACGCTAACTCCCTTTTGTTGAAAAGACATAGCTTTCTGCTTATGAACATTTGCCTTCAATTCAAGAAAAATGGGATCTTGGTCTTTCTTCTCTTTTACTTCTGACACTAATGATTATTTAGCCCCATTCATCATCACTACTCCTCCTTCTGTGGAATCCATTAATCGGACTCCCAAGCATGCAAGTCTATGCATATCTTTTGCTAACTCTCTCTTTTATTCTTCCACATGGGCGGTACTACCCATAGATAACCTACTTAAAGTATCATCAACAACATTAGCCATACCTGGATGGTAAAGAATACTCATGTCATAATCCTTGAGTAATTCCAACCACCTCCTTTGTCTGAGATTAAGCTTTTTCTGAGTAAACACATACTGAAGACTCTTGTGATCGGTGAACACATCCACATGAACATCATAAAGATAATGGCGCCATATTTTCAAGGTAAATACTACGACAACCAATTCTAGATCATGGGATGGGTAATTCTTCTCATGAACCTTCAACTGTCTGGAGGCATAAGCTATAACTTTGCCATTCTACATTAGTACACAACCCAAACCAACTCTAGACGCATCACAATATACAACAAAGCCTTGCGTACCTTTTGGTAAGGTCAACACTGGGGCAGTAGTCAACCTCTTTTTCAATTCCTGAAAGATTTTCTCACAAGCTTCAAACCATTGAAACTTCACTGTTTTCTGAGTCAACTTGGTCAAAGGGGATGAAATGGATGAGAACCCCTCTATAAACCTTTTATAATAGCTAGCCAAACCCAAGAAACTCCTAATGTCAGTTAGAGATGTGGGTCTAGGCCAATTCTGTACTGCTTTAATTTTCTGAGTATCAACTTTAATTCCCTCTCCAGACACAATGTGACCTAAGAATGCCACAGACTCAAGCCAAAACTTACACTTGGAGAACTTGGCATACAACTCTCTGTCTTTTAAAGTTTGAAGAACTATTCTGAGATAACTAGCATGATCCTCTTCATTCCTTGAATAGATTAGTATGTCATCAATGAAGACGATAACAAAAATATATAAATAAGGTTTGAAAACTCTATTCATAAGGTCCATGAACGTTGCAGGTGCATTGGTCAAACCGAACGACATGACTAGAAACTCATAGTGACCATAATGGGTCCTGAATGCTGTCTTGGGAATATCAGATTCCCTTACTTTCAACTGATGGTAGCCAGATTTGAGGTGTATTTTCAAAAAAGAAGAAGCACCCTGAAGCTTATCGAAAAGATCATCAATTCTCGGAAGAGGATACTTGTTCTTGATGGTAACCTTGTTCAACTGACGGTAATCTATACACATCCTAAGGGAACCATCTTTATTTCTCACAAATAAGACTGGAACGCCCCAAGGTAAGACACTTGGTCGAATAAAGCCCTTATCAATGAGATCTTTCAACTGTTCTATAAGCTCTTTCAACTCTGGTGGTGCCATTCTATATGTCAGAATAGAGATAAGACGAGTATTTGGAAGAACATCTATACCAAAATCTATCTCTCTCTTAGGAGGGACTTTGGGTAGATCATCTGGAAAAAATTCTGGAAACTCTTTTACTATAGGACTGACTGAATATGAGGTATCTCAACACTAGAGTCATTAACTCAGACTAAGTGATAGACACACTCCTTGGAAACTAACTTTCATTCTTTAAGGTACAAAATAAAATGACCCTTAGGCACTGCTGAACTACTTTTCCACTCTAAGACTGGCTCATTAAGAATTTTGAACTTGACAACTCGAGTCCTACAATCTATTGACTCATAACAGGCATGAATCCAGTCCATACCTAGAATGACATCAAAATCTACCATGTCTAACTCAATTAAATCAGCCATGGTGTCTTTGTGATTGATGGAAATGACACAATCACGATATACTCGCTCAGCTAGAATAAACTCCCCAACAGGTGATGAAACACAAAAGGGTTCACAGAGTTTCTCAAGAATAACATCAAACTTATTTGCAACATAAAGGGTTACAAAAGATAAACTTTCTCCTGGGTCTACCAAAGCATAAACATCAAAAGTAAAGACTTTGAGACTAGTGACAACATCTGGAGAGTTCTCTTGCTCATGATGACTAGTGATTGCATAGAGGCGGTTTGCTCCTCCGCCAGTACTGGAAGTAGCTCCTCTAGGTGCATGCAGCCCTGTCTGGTGAAGCAACAGATGAAGATTGGGTTTTATTACCCTGATTTTCACTACCTTGCATGTTCTTAGGGCACTCTTTCATGAAGTGACCCTCTTGCCCACACTTGAAACAACCTGACTGGCCATCACGACACTTACTTGGGTGGGTTTCACCACACCTAGCACATGCAGGAGCCCAGTTACCTCCTTGTGCCACACTACCTTAAGACTGTGCAGGTCTAGCTCTGAAGTGTTGGGAAGTCTGACCATTATACTCACTTTTGTTTCTGGGTGCAGGTGCACTAGCAGATGATCGTGCAGGTCCCTTTGCTTTTGCTGAAAGGACGAACGGTTCACATTACTTTTCTGCAGCCCGGACTCATTCCCTGTCTTAGCTTTCTTATTTCTGAATTCTTCCCTATCCCTCAGCTTTTCTTCTTCAACCTACTGGACATAGACCATCAACCTTGATATATCCATGTCCCCAATTAGCATCTTTACCCTACCCTCCTTGCTTGATAGACGGGACAATCCAGCAAAAAATAGACTTATTCTACTCCTCAACTCTGCAACTATCTCTGGAGCATAACGGGATAGTTGGGTGAACTTCAACCCATACTCATGAACACTTAAGGAATCTTGCTTAAGGGTAAGAAATTCTCGTACCTTAGTCTCCTTTAGTTCTCGGGGGAAGAAACGCCCCAAGAAGGCCTCCTTAAAACATGCCCAACTCACAGGTGGTGCAACCTCAGCTCTACCCTTTTTCCACTGGTCAAACCAAGTCCTAGCAATATTCTTTAGTTGATATGTATCTAGTTCAACTCGCTCAGTATCGGCAACATGGATAACCTCAAATACCTTCTTCAATTCCTCAACAAAACTCTCTGGATCCTCAGTAGTACTTGAACCCGTGAAACTTGGAGGGTTCATCCTCAAGAACTCTCGGATCCTCGAAGTATCAGTCACTTTTTGTCGAGCTCCTCTTTGTTGCCCAACCTGATTAGTCACATCTTGACTTAGCATCCTAATTTCTTCCCTAAACTCAGCATTGGTGACTTCTCTTTGGGGTTGCACTTCAGGTGCATTGGGTACCCCTTGCTCCTCAACATTACATCTAGTCTGACAGCTCTTCATGGAGGCGTGATTATATGAAAACATGCGTAAGCACGAATTAGAAGGAAACTTTTTAGAGATCAAACTCTGACGCACGAAATGAGTGTGAAAGAAGTAAGAAATTTTCCTAAGTGTTGTAGCCTCCTAATTATAGATGTGGCGTGCTTCACATCGATAACTAGGACTCTACAGACACAACTTCATAGACTCCCTAGGACTCTTGAACTCTGTGCTCTGATACCAAGTTTGTCACGCCCCGAGCCTACACTCCGGGGAGGGCTGGCACTTGAGAACCATTGTTGGCCCCAAGCGAACCCTTGACCTGACTTACTTACTCAGCGAGAGATTCTAAGAATTATTACAATGATTAAATGCACTTACTCAATTGTTTAATAAAATAACTTAGAATGTTTAAAAGTCAACATTCAACTTGGCCAAAATGGCAACTCAAGTCTTAACATATGAAATGATAATGTAAAGACAACTGAAATACTAACTGTCTATGAAGCCTCTAAAATAAAGAGGGATGTCGGGACAGGACCCCCAATCATCCTAACAACTGAAAAGCTTAAACAATTATGTAAAGGACCCTCAGGAAAGTAAGGAGGCTCACCAACTGACTCCGAGTGCTCAACCTGATCAACGAGGCACTGGATGATGATCCTGGTTACCTGTGTCTGCATAATAAGACGATGTAGGCCAACTGACATTAGTACATTGAATGTACGAGTATGCGAGTTGAAATGCTAAACATAACATAAGCATGAAAAGAATCTGAAAGAAACACATACATTGGCTTTACTCAACTCATGAATAACTCAACTCAAATGCAGTGTAAAACAACAATAATAGTGCAATTTATTCAAAGCATGTAAAACAGTAAATAACCACTCAATTTGTGAAAGAAATGCAATACAATCTCAACTTTACTCATATAATAAAGTAATATAGTTTCTGTGGGAGATTCTCCAATCGAAAACCACCACTATGAGCATAAGTGGTGATACAACGTCTTGCCCACGCTGCCAGAACTGTCCTATAGTTTGCCGTCATATAGAACGCCTTAACTAAGTGGATCCACTAGTCTATGCTAAAAAGCACTTAAGGAGTCATCTAAAAAGTATGATCATTTACTACCCATGATAACTACTTGGTTTATGGAGACTTGAGTTAATATGAATTCGCATCCCCATATTGGTGCTCAATACTACTCCCAAAAATATACTTAGCTCATATGTTTTAAAACAAAACTTCTTTCTTTGGTTTGAGATAATTACTCAAAACTTAGCTTAAAAGCTCTCTTGGAAATCGGTGTTTCCCTTTCTTGTTCAACTGTGAAAACATTTAACTCTTGGGAATACTTAGTTCCCTTATAACTTTGAAGAAATGAACTCAACTGTTTACTCTTTGCTTAACTCAAAACTTAAGTCTTAAAACAAAGTTAAAAAGTTTGTGAAAGAGTTTTGAAAACTTTATGAACTTCTCTTGACTTGATTCTTAACTTCTAGACTTGACTCTTAACTTTTCTTGAATTGAATTATGGATTCAAGGTTCATGATCTCATGTTTATGGATTATTTCATGATGTTTAGACGTACCTTCGAGTGTTGGTATCAACTAGGAAACATAGGTATGTTTCTAAGGAACTAGTACGGAAAGATGGGAAAGGAATGGGAAAAACTGGCGTCCCTGGTGCTCTGAGAGGCGCGGGGCGCCAGCCCTTGAAATTCAGGAACTGATTTGGGGCGAACTGGCTGGGGCGGCACCCCAGAGGTCAAAATTTAGAGGGCCTCTCTTGGGGCTCTGAGAGGGGCGACGCCCCAGGCCCCTGCCCAAGTGAACTCTGACTTTTCTCCTTCGTTTTTTCATCTCTAAACCCCCTATTTCCACTTAGTTCTTTCCCCAAACACTTAGAATCGATTATACCCTCAATATATACTAGATTCAACTCAAAATTACACCCGAAAACATGAATCAAATCTCAAGAAAACTTCAACAACACAACACACAAGAATTCAAATGAAATTCATCAAGAACTCAAAGGATTTACTTTCAAATCTAATATACTTCGCTGAATTGAATCATGATTGGTGCATGGGTGAACTAGCCCAACGCTATGTGATCTCACATACCTCGTAGTGATCACCCCTTGACGAAATCCACACGCAAATCTCCAAGAAATCAACGAATCTTGAACTTTCTTCTCCTTTCTCCTCTTTTCTCTTTTCTCCAAGCCCTAGCGTGAATTTCCAATTTTCTAAACCGACCAAATTCTGATTTGACCCCAAATAAACTCCTAAAAACGAATTAAAATAGTTGGGTAAGGAAAAGACTAAAATACCCTTCCAAAATCCAGTTTTAGACTTGCCTTATTTGAACAGCCCAACTTCGAAAGGGCATAACTCACTCATACGAACTCCGAATCGCGCAAAGTCGGCGGTGTTGGAAAGATTATTCCAAGATATTTCCTACGATATCTGGAAACATACCTAACTCATCCTGAGTTAGGAGTTATGATCGTTTGAAGTTGACCAAAAACTCAAACTTAACTTGACTTAAACAAATTTCCAGATTTTCATTCTTTCCTGTAACGACTCGGAAAATGATAGAGTTAAACTAGAGCCTCACATGTGAGTTTGGAGTCGAGAACTTAATGAAATGATTATATTTGAATTTGACCCAAAAAGTTCCTAAAAATGTGTTTCGGAAGTTACCGGAAACTTGT
>JAJOOF010013802.1:0-14089 GCA_029582545.1 Solanum lignicaule | reverse complement strand
TGCTGGATAAAGGTAGAAAAGGGGCCCAAAACTTGGTCTTAAATAAGTTTAAGGTAGAAATAGGCTAGAATTATAAAAAGAAAATGGCCATTTGAATTTCAACTATAGCCAATTGGGATTAAGAAATATAGCCAATTTGAATTTAAGTAACAAAATTGGCTAAAACTTAAATAAAATGAATTAATATAATCAACTAACGAACTTCTTAATAAAATAAATAATTCAATTATAAACTAATAACTCGAAATTATAACTATAACTTAAAGTAAATTAGTAAAATATTTAACTAAAAATGTAAAACCTTTTGTGATGATTTTCAAACATTTGTAAAATAACGTGATTGTAAAAATATACATATTAATTATTTAAAATTATTAAAATTATTTAAGATGACAAAATTACTTTTTTTTAAAAATAACTTGGAAGAATTTTGAATCTCCTGAAACTCATTAATTCAAAATTATAACCATCACTAATAAAATATTAAAAATATGAAATCTTTTTGAGATGATTTTTGAATAGTCACGAAATACATTAATTATATATATAATTATATAAAGCATATATATTATTTAAAAGTTATAAATAGGTGACGAATCTATTTAAGATAACTTGCAAACTATATTTATTTTATTTTCTTGAAATTTTTATAAAACTAATAATTTTAAATCATTTGAAAAATTGTAGAAGCTCGGTGATTAATTTATATTGTGGAGAGTCAAAATTGGGTGTCAACATGCAAGACAATTGTTCTTTTATTTATTGCACCCTAAATATCATATGAATTACAAAAATTAGTTTTTAAGAACTAAAATACGTAAATTGAAATGGGGGGAATTAAGTGCAAGTCAATCATTCTTTTATTGCACCATGAATATCATATAGTATATATATTATAAAAATAGGAAAGGAAATAATTGTACTAATAAGAAAAAGATGATTGCTAAGGCAATTTCCTAATGAGGCAACCTTTGGAAATGGACTAGAAGTCATATGGATAATAGTCCAAGATCATCAAGCCCATAGAATTTCTCATTTTTTGGCACATTATCTCATTCACTGTTCTTTTTAGTATACATAGGGTAAGGGATGATCGAGAATTCTTTCAGAAATAATCTCTCTAGCTTCAAAATAGAGGTAATAAAATTTGTGTATTTCTATCCTTTCTCAAACTCCATTTTTCTAAGATTATATTGGTATTATGTTGTTCTTGTATAGGGTAAAGGGATGAGAAGGTTGAATATTGTAATAAATACACGCAAACAAGGTGAAATGTTAGCTATCCAACTTCTTTGATTATACCGAGTTCAAAACTGAAAGACACATTTTTAAAATTTATGGTCCTTACACATATTGTTTGTCATAATATTTGTGTGGTTTAATATTAAACATGTTAGACTATTTGTGTGACTAAACAAACTTGTTAATAAGGATATAATGAAATGTTTAAGCTAAATTATTTTTAATTTTTTTTAAAAATTATTCTTTTTAAAATATACTAAAAAAGAAAATAAGATCACATAAACTAAAACAAAAGAACTATTGGCCATTAAGCATGTCCTTGGTCCAAAATCTCTTAGCAAACTCGAGGGTTCCGTTTTCGGATATTATCAATTTTGTTAAGAGATTGTAACACCAAGTGTTTTATTTAAAATAATATGATTGGACTGGTTTAAGAGTCGCCACTTAATTTTTAAGAAAAAATCAAGAAAACTATTTTTTCAATAGATTAAAACAGGGAATCAATTGAAAATATAAGGGGGTTCGGGGGTTCATATTAACAGTCTAGGAAGGTTTTAAAAGCACCTAGAATGTCCACTAATGTGGTTATCCGACAATTAATCATTTGGCTAGAATAGCTTTAACTTGAACATACATGACTAAGTTACGAAAATAAAGAGTTTGAAACTTGAAATCATTTTTTAAGGGAAAAGGAAAGTATTATAAGAGTGTTTGCTTAAGTGAAATATAATAAATATTAAGGTCAATTAAAAAATGAGTTGGTTTTAATTTCAATTCAAAACGGCTTTCTTTTGGGGAGTTGAATTTTTAGAATCTTAAGATTAATTTTAACAAATAAAACATATAGTAGCAATTGAATAGATAAGGAAAGGAAGTTTGGGCCCAAGTTCGGTTTTTCTGTCCGCCTGGACCAATACTTGGGCCCATTTTCGTTTTGGACTTTTGGCCCATTCGAGTCATTTATACCTGTCCTATTCTAACGTAATAGAAATATTTTCTATTTGGGCCTTAGGCTCAATTCTTCCGCCTGTCCTAAACTAACACGATAATAGCAATTAAAATGACAAAGGGGGCTTAGGCCCAAAATAACAAAATACAATCTTTTATAAGATTAGGCCTTTGGCCCAATCTTTTCAAATTTTCTCAATCGGTTGCTCCTTTCAACTTCGGAACCTGTTCGTCGGCTTTTATATTGACTGACTCAATAGAGGTGGCATTGAGCCTTGATGGCTCTCTCGATATGCAAGGATAAAATAGAGTCCAAGGGGGGTTCGGACGGTATCACATGCAACAAAATAAATAAAATGTAAGTAATATCTAAATGATTTAAATAAAATAAAAAAATAATAAAATGAGGTAAGTACTACTGCCTAAATATCACCACATGCACGAGACAATTATCAATTAATAATGGCAAAAACCAAGTAAAGCAGGCATGAGAGGATAGCTACAGAAATACACTAATGCATAAAATTAAAAAAATAAAAATAAAAATAAAATAAAAGGTTGACTGAGCAACAACAACAATTTATAATAAACCGATTTAGAAAGTAATCATAGTGCAGCAAGGAATGAGCAAACTGAGAAAAAAATAAAATGAAAGGAGTTAAGAATTCTTGTCAAGGTTCACAATAAAACAATACAATAACTTATTCCAAGATAAAATCGATTCCGAACTTCATTTGATAAAAAGATCATACTAATGAGGCACGAGATTAAGGCAACAAATTTAGAGAAAAAGAGGCTAAAGCCGAAATCTGTAAAGAACAAAGAAACAAGACCCCACACTTCATGAAACTTATCTATCTGAAACATGTTGATTCTAAATACGACTTTTAGTTGATAGGAAAACAACTCAAGCTACTATATTAGAACTAAACCCAAATAAATAAACATGTACCTAGATGAATACACTAGAGATCAAAATAGACATGCTAAAGTCCTGCACTAAACAGAATCAACAAAAATGTTCATATACATTATGAGCATATTGGCAAGCAGTGATAACACTTCAACAATAAGGACAAAAAATTAGCAGGGCATAAAATCATTTTTCATAGAGTATTTAACCTACAAGATAACATGCCAGACTAATGTGATAGATTCAGAAAGTGTTAGCATCATACAAAATGAGGAACGAACGCAAAAATGGGAACTTCGGAAATCGAGCATTTCACGCAGTAATAAAAACAGAACCGAAGAGAACAAACAAAACATTTACGAAAGGGAGCTAAGCAAACCCAAGTAACGGGATAGGGGGTAGGATGAACAAATAGGAAGAATCAACCACAACAGAGAAAACCAGCTCAAACAGGAGAACAAATCATCTTAAAAATAAGTGAATATATATACTAGTTCTAGAAAGGTTAAGATGAAGATAAAACTTAGGCTCGAAAACATATCACGTAAGATCAGCTCACCAACAACAATGACTATTTCAGGATTTGACATTCACTGGAATCGTATGGAGAAAGAAAGAAAAAGGCTGGGAATGGTTTACCTTGTTGTGGGCAGCGAATGGGATGAAACGAGCCAACTATGAGGTCGATTCCACCACCAAAATGAGACTACAAGGAAATAGTAAAGAACGGCGAACTCAATACCAAACCGGAACTTAAGTGTCCTCTCTCTCACTTATCGATTTTGGGTTTATTTAGGCTCCAAAAGAACCTCTCCTTAGTATTTTGCCTAATAAAAATCCAACTCTTTTCCTATCCCTTTTTTTTCAAATCCTCCCCCTTTTACAGTGAACAACCAGAGAGTATATATAGCAGGGAAATTAGGGCAAAAACAGGGGGAAAATGAACGAAAATTCGGGTCCAAAGCCCATCCGAAAATTTCAAAACCCAAAAACTTCTTTCACCATTTTGGGGGAGACATACTTTTCTCAAATTTTCTCTCCATTCCGAAAGAGGAAATGGGAGAAATGCGTGCCTTCTGCGACTGTACGAGTTGAGAAGGACGTGAGGAAGAAGACAAAAAAAATAAAAATAAAAATCGCAGAGTACTGCCCAAGACGTGAAGTTGTCGTTGCTTTCCCGTGTAATTTGACGGAAACTGACTGGAATTGGCGTTGGAATCGTTGACGGAAGTGATGTTTGTTGCTTCTGTCTTCACGATGTGAAGCTGCCGTGTACTGTTTCTAGATTTCTACTTCACTAGCGTGAAGAAGAAAAGAACGGGGTGGGGTCGGTTGTTGCCATTTATTGTACGTTGCTGGTTGTCTGTAGTGTACTGTGTATTGTTAGTATGTATTGGTAGTGGGCTGTTTTTATTTATTTATTAAATTTGGGCTGGGAATTAAGGGAGTGTTTTGGTGGAGGAATGGGTTGGAAAAATGGGCTGATTTGGAGCATAATTTGGGTTGGAATTAAATGGCCCAATTTTGGGTCTTAAAGAATTGGAAGCTAAGATAGGAAATGGCTATATTTGCAATTGCAAAATAACTATCAAATTACAATTGTAACCAATTTAAGTTGAAATTTAGCCATGTTGAATTAAATTGGTGAATTTGGCTAACAACAAAATAAGATGAATTAGTATCAATTAATGAGCTTCTTAACCTTAACAAAGTAAAATAATTAATTTGATAATAATATAATTAATTTAAACATGAACTAACTAACACAAAATCGTAATTATGATTTAAATTAAACTAAGTTAGTAAAACACTTAGCTAAAAGGAAATAAAAATATTTTGATATGATTTTCAAATATTTATAAAATGTACTAATTAGACACATAATTATATAATAATTAACTTAATTATAAACTAATTAACTCGAAATAGAAGTTATTAATTAATTTAAACCAAATAGCCAAATATTTAAATAAAACTAAAATCGTTTTGAGACAATTTTCGAACATTCATAAAATATACTAATTTGACACATAATTATATAAAATATCATATTTATTATTTTAAAATTTATAAAAATGACAAAACTAGTTAAAATGACTTGAAAATTATTTTTGAATTTTATGAAGCTAATTATTTCAAATCGTTTAAATTTTAGGAAGCTCGATGATTGATTTATATTGGGGAGGGTCAAAATTGGGTGTCAACACCAAGCCTATCCAGCAAAATCTTGTACTGCCGCGCCACCTCTCTATCGGTGATTAGGATATCATCACCTAACAGGACGTAATCAGCAAAAGGGGTAGTACTCGTTGGGTATGCATATTTCGCAGCTAACCACACCATATAATGATGGAAAGCGCAAGTAGGGACCATGATCCGTAGTAACTAGTAACCTAACAGCTGTCCTGTTAAGAAGGCAATCTCACTCACCCTCTTGAATAAGGACATTATAAATAAGTATAAAGGGCCATGTAATATCACTTGATAACCAAATGTGAAGATGAATAAAGAAACTATATATATAACTTTGCTTCGAAGTATCAATTATATAAATTGCTGAAACTTCCTACAAACAAATCGTAAATATCAAGCAATAATAATAAGAACATTTCTGCTTTACCTAAGGTCACTACATAAAGTGAAAATAATTATTAATTCTACCAAAAAATCTTGTCCTAACAATATATATATATATCACCAATATTAATCCAAAACTAATCCTTCAATTTTTTAAAAACTTTTCCCTATTTTCAAATTTAATTTTTCTTCTTCCTTCTTATTTCCTTGATGGAAACTAGACAATATTTCAATTTTATTTGTTTAATTTATGTTATTTTGTGCCTAAATTATGAGTCGACTAGTGCTGTAGTACTATTGAAACATTTAAGTCACTCAAGAGGATCAAAATCAAACAACTCATGCGATTTATTTCAGGGCAATTGGATTTATGATAATTCATATCCATTCTACAATTCATCCATTTGTTCTTTTATTGAAGGACAATTCAATTGCCAAGGAAATGGAAGACCTGATAAACTCTATCTCAAGTACAAATGGAAGCCTAATGCATGTGAATTGCCCAAGTAAGTTTATATAGCTAGTATCAGCAATTAAGTACTCATTGTGGTTTATTTGCACTAACCGGTCAATCCTGAATTTTGAGTTTATACATCCTGAATAAAGTATCGGGGTTATATATGCTACATGAGTGATAATTATAGATTCGACAGAATTCAGTAATTTTGACTCAAACCCTGTATTTGTGTTACGAAATTCATTCAATATGTACATATTTTATATCCAGAACTTAGTAAACAAAGAATTTGTGGATCATGAAATTAAATCTACAAACAAAATATTCTGACTATGCTTTTGATTATACAAATATAGGATTTTACCAAAAATTATTGGAGTTTTTGTCAAATCTATAACGAAAACTCTAGTAGGGAGGCAAGAGGATTATTTCAACTCGATAAATGGCAACTCCATACAATTAGAAGAAGATTTGAGAAATGTAACTTTTTTGTCAGTTAATTAATTGTTGTAGTCCCGGAAAGGAATTTGCATAGGCTACTTTCTTTCCTTTAGATTGTTTAATCAGTCTCTTTTGCTTGTTAGAGGCAAGGTCTGTGTCCCTTCTAATCTTTTGAAGGTATTTCTATTTATATATCACATGGTAGGGGTCTAACCTAGCCCGACCTCCACACCCGTAGGCTCACACTCTATTGGTGATGGCTTTTTTATATATAAAAAAAAACTCTAATTTCGTTTCTGACTAAAATTAAAAATCCTACTTATTTATTTATTTATTTATTTATTCTTGAGGACAGATTTGAAGGATTGGAGTTTTTGAAGAGGGTGAAGGGGAAGAAGATAATGTTCATAGGGGATTCATTGAGCCTCAACCAATGGCAATCACTCACATGTATGTTGCATGCAGCCTTTCCCAAGCTCAATTACACACTCCAAAGAAAAGGAGATGTCTCCAATTTTGTTTTTCAGGTAGAGTTTAACGAAAACTGCTTAAATATGTCATTAAATTTAATATGCATGTGTTATTCGTCAATAGTTGATTTGGAATATATCCCAACCGTTACCAATTTGGACCATAAGTGTCATTATCCATTAACGAAATTCTACCTTGTCTAACTAGTGTCACGTGACATTATCTAAACTTTTTTGCTACTTACCAACACTCTTCTCTCCTCTCATCATGTTTACGAGTCGTATCTGTGAGCCATTTCGTTAATATTTGATCTTGAATATATCTATCCCAGCTCTTATTACAAGAAAAAATAAAATCAGCTCAAGAATTTATCGGGTAATTCCTAGCTAATTATACGTAAGCCACATTTTTAATTATTAAGTTCAATTGTATATTTGAGTTTTTGCAAATACAAAATGTACATATAATAATTTGTTCATAATTATAATTATAATTATATTTGTGAATTTGTGGCAGGACCATAATGTTTCTTTGATTTTATCACGAAATGCATTTTTGGTAGATTTGGTTAAAGAGAAAATAGGAAGAGTTCTAAAGCTTGATTCAATCCAAAACGGCGACGCTTGGAAAGGATTCGACATGCTCATTTTCAATACATGGCATTGGTGGCTCCACAAGGGAAGCCAACAATCGTAAGCTTTTCTTAATTAAAAAATCTTTAAATTTTAGCGTGTTAATGACATGTCTATTTATTCACTCAATCTATTTTGTTCCACCCATGGGTGTATCTAATGTATTAGCAATGGGTTCATCTGTGTGTGTTAAAGAATTTCACTAAATATGTATATATAAATAGTAGATTTTAAAAGTAGTAACGAAAATGGTAAAATTACGAAGTTGACCCTTTTAGGTTCAAATTCAAGTACCTCTAAATTCTTGTGCAAGGTTTTGAAATATATATATCATTTGTTTTCTCTTTTCTTTACATATTTTCTTCACTAACCAAGTGTGTCTCTATTTACTCCAAAACATTATTTTTTTTACATCTCAAATTGATGAAATTATGTATTTATTTCAGATGGGATTTTATACAAAAAGGAGATCAAATATATAAAGACATGGATCGTTTAGTGGCCTTTAAAGAGGGACTTAAAACTTGGTCCAATTGGGTCGAATCAAATATTGATCCTACCAAAACTAGAGTATTCTTTCAAGGCATCTCTCCTACACATTACAGGTACTATGTCCTTCCTCCATTACTATTTATATGTCAATATTTTAAATTTTATGTGTATTAAAAAATTAAATAAGTTTATTATTCTACCCTTATTCGATGTTTTTATTGGAATTCAGATTTTCAATCAATAAACATGAAATAATTTATTTTTAATTAATTAATTTGACCAATGAATATTAATGATCTACTAAATTTTTCTATGTTGATCAAATATATATTTTCAAAGCTAATAACTCAAGGGTAATTAAAAGAGAAAGAATAATGTCATTTATGCATTGATTTTGTGTAATGACAAATATTAAGAACTATATGTTTTTAGTAAAAATGACATATAAATACGTAGGAACGGAGAGCATATTCCTCACTTTCCTTTTTGATCCTACCATTATAAATTTATAATTATTGTATATTTGATTTATACATTACTTTTTTAAAAAAGATTTAATCAGAGTTGAACATATTAGGTCATGACCAATTAATTATTTAACTCATATTGACTTTACTCATCACCTAACTAACTTTGATTATGATATGAAAAATATTTTATTAATTCAGCTCATTTTAACTCGTCTCATTTTAACTCGTCCAAATTTATTAAATCAGTGGGAAAGAATGGAATGCTAGCATGCCAAGCAGCAATTGCAATGGAGAGACACAACCAATTAGTGGGTCAGTGTATCCTGGTGGACCAATGGCAGCAACAACTATTGTGAAAGAAATTATTGGCAATATGTCAAAACCAGTGACATTACTTGACATTACATTACTTTCTCAACTAAGAAAAGATGGACACCCTTCAATTTATGGTATGAATAATAATAATGGCACAAAGATCAAAAAGGGTAATGATTGTAGTCATTGGTGTCTTGCTGGTGTGCCTGATACTTGGAATCAACTCTTTTATGCTCTTCTTCTTGATCAACAAACCAAATCATCAAATACTATATGATAAAAATATAAAGGTGTATAATATATTCCAATACTCTTTTTTTTGTTTTATTTGAAATTATTATGATTATAGCTAGCTACCATAAATTTTTAATTCTTAAGATTTTTTTTTTCGGGTTTGATTATTTTATTTGCTTAACACAAGTCTTGTTTTACTTTTACACAATACTTTAGTGTCTAGCAAGCTTCGACTCGAAAGACAGAAGCAAGAGAATAACAATTGCGCGAAAAAGGTTACATCTAATTAGCGCACCGTATTTTTTGCTCGTTTGCATCGCACTTAACTGATTAATAAGATAAAAAGGATCCTACTCGCTATTTGAAGTGATATAAACTAATATTTTCTTCAATCAGCAATTAAGAGAAAAGTCTGATAGAGGTTAAAAGAGACAGAAACTCAAGTGGAGTGGTAAAAATAATAATGGAAATGTTCTTAACAATATTTACACAAATCAATGAATATTTATTATATATTTGTACGTACATAAACTTCTTGATTTAGAACAAGGTAGTTTTAAATGAAATGCTTGTTGTCTACCTAGTAATTATTTATATACAAATTTTCTGAGTGATATATTTCACTAGACACTAATATACACCCGGCATGTCTGATACTCCCTTTCATCCAAAATAAATAAATTTGTAAAAAAATTTTATGGTCCAAAATAAATAATTTTCTCCAAATTCAAGGAAGTACGTATTGATTATTTTCTTCCGAAATTGCAACTTCTTTTTAATTCATTACCATCTTAAAAATTATGCCACGCTCCAAAAAAAACTAAAATAATAATAATAAAAAATATTTGGATCAAAGAGAGTAATTTTTTTTTTACAATGAAGTGGTTAATTATTACCTCTAGAGAATGATTAGCAAAAGAATTATATGTAATTAGTTGGTAATCATTTATGCTGCCACTTACGACAATTCGACTAAACTAATTAATGGAAGCATACATTAGGCTTCTTTTTTAAGAGTAAATTATGATAATTAGATGAATGATTAGCATAGCCTCATAGGTCATAGCCTCATAGCCTCATAGCCTCATAGACCTTAATTAGATTAGCATATCATTATATTATTAATTAGATAAATAAAAACATATATGATTTTCAAATATTTTTTATTTATGATATTTCCGACTCTTGGATTTGGATTACCACGTTAGTAACAATACAAACAAAGCTCCAAAAGTGGAAATATAATTTTATGTTATGTTACATCAGTCACCATCCTAGGAAAACAAAATAAAAATAATGTTCAAAATATATTTGTATTTAAAGTAAATATTTATTTTAATATATATTTCTAAAGGGATTAGGTATCATGTACGATGTTCCAACCAAACATTTTAATTATGTATTTGATTTGATATTTTATGTATGTGCTAATAATTCCTATTACCTAAAGGCTAAACAAAGCTATGAATTAGTATGTTCATAATTGGTTTATGATCTCACCAATGTGCCTTGATATGACATCTTCTTAATCAAATTGACAATATTTAACCACTTCTTTAATATTTATTTTATAAATACAAAAATTAAATGAACATTTGAGATCTAAATGCAATTAATTATGTTGCCATATATATTGGGATAAAGGAAGTTATAGTATTTTTTTTTCGCTCCATTTTACATGTATTGTTTGTTATTTTTGCATGTTTTTTAAGAAAATATTTGTTGTTTACTCAACGCATTATCAAGTAAATTCAGAAAATTATTTTACTTTTCTTTTGTCATTTATTTGATGTATATTTCCTTATTTGGATTAAAATATTAAAGAAATTAAAGATTTAAGTATAACCTGTTTAAGGATGACATTTAATATCTAGAATTATTTAATGGGGTCCAGAAGGAATTTATATTTTATTCTCGTCAAAAATAAAAATGATATCCTTATGCGAACTTAATTATTAGACGTCGTAATTAAATCCCGTTATTAGATTCGGAAATCTACTGATGACAAGGCTATCATATTTAATTAGTACAGCTTGATATTTAATACTATAACTTTTGTCCATAAAATTGAATTACATTGTCTATACTTGCCTATAGGGAGGATATAGAATTCGAAGATTATAGTAGAAGGATAGTACGTAATAGAGAAGAGGGCAGAATTAGGGGCGTAGCTACATAGTCTTTAGGATGTCTAATATAATTGGACACTCTTTGTCGGAAAATTATACCGTATATATAAGTAAAATAATATATAAAGTGGTTAAATAACGTATTGTGGACACCCTTAATACAACAAGGTGTTGTAGCCTAGTGATTTAAGGTGCCTTGAAAGAGTCAAACCTTTAAGCGTTTGTGAGTTCAAATCTCACTAGCAGCAGCTTTTTAAGTCTCTTCTAATTCCTGGACACCCTTCGTGAAATTTCTGGCTACGCCACTGGTGAGAACCAGTCTTCTTTTCACCTTATGTAGTAGTTTTACCTAATATCCCTGTATCTTATCCTTCCATTTTACCTCTCCTCAAACTCTACTTGTAGAATTACGTTATGTAGGTCAGTTGTTGTCCGTAGAGCATTTTGCCTCATGGTTGATTACTATTTGGTTTTAATTATTACTTTTGTCTTCCCATAAATGATTACACATACATGTGGTCCAATTACCATAGAGTAATAAGTTATTGTATTTTGGCTTAAGTCATTGATGGCCTCTCAAAATTATCTGCATATTTTATTTAAATACCTTAACTAAGACTATTACCTATTGAACATTTTTATTTATACAAAACTTATTCCTATTAGACATTTTTCGATAATCAATAAAAAAATGTAAAGTGTGTGAAATACACTCTCGCTGACATGACAAAATAAATAATGAAAAAATGACATGTGACAAGTGGACCCCAAAAATTATAGAAAAATAATTTTTAAATTAAAAAATAAAAATTTATTTCAAATACACCCAGCCCCCTACCCCACCCTCTTTTCTTCTTCATCTTCTTCGTTGCACCATTCCTTTTCCTAAACCACAAAAGTGACAAAACTCTACATCTTTAACAACTTATTTACAGATTTAGTTTTTTCTTTTTTTTAAAATTATTTCATACCTACAACGTGAGAGAAAGATATAGAGAGAAATTCATATTAGAGTGATGAAGAAACGAAGTTTGTTGACGGATAATCATTTTTGAAAATCGAGTGCAAAAAGAAATCAAGAAGACCCAAATTAATTTTGTCGAATTTTCGGATATTAACTTTTATACGTAAATTAAATAGACTTACATTTTAATTTGAATGGTGATATTTGTTTAGAGATGCCCGGAAATGGAGTTGACGTCGGGTAAAGTTTTTGGTCGAATGTCTGAAATTCGAGTCAATTTCCTAAATGGTCACCAAAGTTGAGGGAATTGCTTTAAAATATTATTTATGTTTCATTTAGGACCAAAATATCACTCAACTATCACTATTTTCCTCCAAATATACTTGACACTTCAAAAGCCTCACTCTCTCCTAATTGACTGACATGTCATTAAGAATTTTTTTAAAATAATAGACTAATTTAATTCATCAAACTCATTTAACTAAAATAATGATTGTATTATTTTTTAAAAAAGAATATTAGTTTATTAAGAATAAATTTTCATACTTAAGAATCTTTTATCATAATTAAACTTTTTTATTTTTATGTTATGAAGAATAGGTTTTTACAACGTACTATAATATCATCAATTTTGAATATTTATAAACATGTACATTCAAAAAAAAATATTGATATACAAATCACTCATAAATGCTAACTTACATCAATTAGTCATAAATTGTACAATAAATCAATAATATTAAAGGTCAATTAATGGTTACAATAATATTAATCGAGTACTTTGAAATTCATGCGTACCATTTTATTATATTTTTTGAAAAAAAATAGAAAGTGAATAATATCATATTTTTTATCCAAAAACAAATACTAAATGGCTCAAAAGTCTTCTTCTATTCTAGTTGATATTTCATGTCATTAAATCATCATTTAAAAAATAATAGACCTATTTAATTCATCAAACTTATGTCTCTACAAAACAAATATATAAATTACATGAGAATTTATGAAGATTATTAAAAAAAAAGTCTAATTCCTTTATATATTTTTACCAAACAAAATTCAATGAAAAAATTTCTTTGTGCAATTATTACTTGGTAATTTTTAAAATTCCTAAGTAAATTATTCAAAAAATTTAAGCAATTTTTTTCATAAAAATATTCAAATAAATTTGTAAGGTTGACAAAAAAGTTGGTAAGAAAGAGAAAATTATTATTTAACTTTTTTTAATTTAAATTTTTATTCTTTTATTCTATATTATATTACATTTTAACTTCTCATACAATTAAACACCAATATATATTCTTATATCATCCCAAATTCATGAAATACAAGTAATAATTAATTGAATTGCCTATTTTAATTCAATAATATACATATTATATGAGATTAATATGTTGATAAATAAAGATCAAAATTTTATTTTCTAATATAAATATTATTCACTTTCTATTTTCTTTTCAAAGAAAGATATTGTAAGATATATGGATTTCAAAGCACCCAATTAATTATTTTTTAATAGTTAATAGACCTTCAATATTATTGATCCATTATATAATATATGATTCATTGATGTAAGTTGACATTCATAAGTGATTTATATATCAATATTTTTTGAATACATTTTCTCATAATTATTCAAAATTGATGACATTATGGTAAGTTTTAAAAAATTATTCTTCACAGCATAAAAAAATAAAAAAAATTAATTATGATAAAAGATTATTAAGTATGAAAATTTCTTCTTAATAAACTAATATATATATATATATATATATATATATATATATATATATATATATATAAT
>JAJOOF010013801.1:0-16165 GCA_029582545.1 Solanum lignicaule | reverse complement strand
TGTTATTGTATGAAAATGACTTCATTATTTTATTTTATTTTTGTCTCAAACTTAACAGAAAACGCACAAGTTGAAAATGTAAATTAACATATCAAATAGTGAACAGACCAAAGAAAATTATGTGCACCTACAATTTGGTACTAATTAAGATTATGGCCGTCGGGGTGTCAAAAGATGTTGAAAAACCGACTGAACCTAATCGAATCAATTCGATTTATGTTACATTTTCATTAAAATTGTATGTTTGCAACAAATTTTAAAGTGACAGAAAATAAATTGCAATCACAATAAAATGAGAAGAAACATAACTTCATTGATAAATATTGCGGGTACAATTTTGTTCCTCCTTTTAATTCTTCTCTCATAAGATTTATCCAATGATTCGAGGGCATTAGTGGCGTATTTCTTGAACTAGAATGATTTGGATTTGATCTCTTTATGAATATTTCATGAATTTGTGGAATATTCGAGATTTCGATCTCTTTACAAAATATTCGAGATGCCTTTTCAAGGAAATATAGTGCCCTTTATATAGGCATGAACTAAGGTTTAGGGCAGTGGCGGATCCAGGATTTAGAGTCCGTGGGTGCCAAATGGGATTCGAACCCGCAACTTCAACCTTCTAAAGTTGCCCTCCTACCGTGGCACCACAAACCAATTTTGTTCTGTGGGTGGCACGCTTTATATTTATATAAGTATTATATATATATATACCTATGTATATATAGAGTTTCCGTCGAAGTTCGGGGGTGGCGTGGCACCCCCACAACCCTTCATAGATCCGCCACTGGTTTAGGGTTGAGTAGCCTCTAAGAATCCTAATTGGAATTGAACACACCTTGTAGAGTCTCAACTCGAATTAAACACGTCTTGTAGAGTCCCACAAAATTCCAATGTCTACACCGTAAACTTTTATTCAAGTGTATAACCGTCCCGAACAATTGGGATGGTTATTTTAATTTATAAAAAAATTAAAAAAAATTCGAACCGAACAGAATAACCTTACATGTATGTAATTATATTTTGTATATTAACAATATGTTAAATTTAATATATAAATATGTTTTATAATATAAATATAATCTAGGTCCTAGGTCTATAGTGACTAGACGACTTTGGGTCTTTGCTCTTTAATTAACCTTTACTTAATTAGGTTTACAATTTAAAGATATTGTGATAGATACTCTATCAAACAATACAACCAAACCTATGCAAACACTCCTATTAAATATTTAAGATCAAACAATACAACAATAAAGTACATTTTTGTCTTCTTGGTGAAGAGTTAAAGTGCTTCTTCAAGAACATATTTGCGAAAGATATATTTTAATAGTAGTATATTTTGAGGTGATATTTAAAAAAATAAATAAATGAAAATTAACCAAACCGTACTAATACCGAAGAAAAACCGATATGATTGAAATAATTTTAGAAAATCTAATTTTGGTTATATATTATAAAATATCCAAAAAATTAAAATGATATAATTTTTAAAAAATAACTAACTAAACCGTATCATTGTCACCCTATTTAGGGTAACTAAATTTATGAGTTACATAAACCTTCAATCTTAATTTAGATAACTTTATTATTTTATATAAAAGGGAATAGTCTTTTATTAACTCTGAGTCTCTCACCCAAAAAATCATAGAGCTCTTTGATGACGTTAGACTTGTTCCACAAAGAAAATCTTTCCCGATATAAAATTTGGGAAAAAAGGTCTGAAAAATACTCTAACTTAATTAGGTCGAAATTGTTGTTACGATACCAAATTTTATAGAGGACATTTTACCCCCTGCACTATTTAATAGTGTATTTTAAAGGTATATATGTGCCCACGTGGACACATTACTATTTAAAATGATGCAATATTTATGATGTCCACGTAGGCACATATATACTTTTAAAATACACTATTAAATAGTATAGGGGGTAAAATGTCCTTTTCAAAGTTTGATATCGTAACAATAATTTCGGCCAAAGTTAAAATATTTTTCAGATTCTTTTCCTTAAAATTTACTATGATTAGTACAATATTTTATTTTTGCATAAATTTGTCCTCGGATGACAATATCTTGTTGAAAATGAATAAATTTAAATTGTGAGGACTTTTTTTACTCCTCCACCGGAGTTCCCATTTTTTTTCTTCCTTGATGACTCGAAGGCACAATCTTAACATTAGAAGTGAAAGGTACTTACTATCCGAACCACTACTCCCTTTTTATCCACTAGAAATATTACTTGTATGCTTCATGATGTTTATATTATGAAAGTGGAAACTAATACTCTAATAAAGTCATGTCATAATGGGTTTTGTGCATTTTTAGACAGCTCGGCATAAATTTCTCCTTGAATTTATCCCGAAAAGTCAGTTACACGCTTAAACTATTATGACGACCCATTACACAATTTTACTACTTAAAAGTGAATTTAATACCACCCTAAGAGGTGTAACACCACTCTCACAATATGTGGTGTATTACACTAGCTGCCACATCATCGATTCGTCAGTGCCATGTCAGAAATTATAATTTTTTTCTTTATTAATAATTAACTTTTCTTTTGCTAGTTATATTTTACATTAATTAGTTTCTAATTAATTATTAAAAGTCTCTAATAATTATATCTTCTTCATAGCAATATTGCCAAGAAGAAGCTTTCTACAATGGCCGCCAAGAAAACTTTTCGAAGTTTGAAGTTGATTTGTCTAGTAAAAGAATTTCTTTAGTTCCAAAATGAATCACAGGAGGACTACTTCAGTTTCTTTCATTGATTGACAATGAAAATCGAGCTTCCAATTGTAAATATTCTTTAGATTGGGATACATTTATTTTTCCTTTTTCTATGTTCTTCATGGTGGTTTCTTAAAAGATAGGAATAATAGGAAAATAATTTTCTTCCCCTTTTCAATCGATCGCTCATCTTGTTTACTAAAAAAGTCTCACCATAGCTTCACGACTGAGAAATTCCTAAAATTTTACCCCGTCGATGACATGAACAAACACAAAGCAAAACCCACAAATCTTAAGTCACCTAGTACTGTTTTGATTTCTTGCTGGGGGGGGGGGGAGGGGTTATGGGAAAAAAAAATGGTGTTTTGGGTGTGAAGAAGATGAGAAAGGTGGGGTATGAAGAAGAAGAGATGTGGGGGGTGGGGTATAAGGAGAATTCCGATTTTTTTATTTTTTTTACTTTAATAATTATCTGACGCGCATGATTTGTTTTAATTTTATTTTATTTTTCCACATCAGTTTTAGGGGTAAATAAATTCACTTTTAAATTGTATAGGTGCGTAATAGGTCATCATGATAGTTTGAGTGTGTAACTGACTTTTTGGTACAAGTTCAGAAGGGAATCTATGTCTTTTCCCTATTTTATATATTGAGTATGAATATATTTTTTGTGTAGTATATAATATACACATAATATACACATAAGTACATAAATTTTATATATTTAACTAATACCCCTAATTAATTTCAGTTTATGAACAAAAAAAAACATAAATATAAATCATTTGGATATCATCATCAACTTATTGAATGCATCATATTGTTTTTTTCATCAAAAGGGTCCATCAAAGACATTAGCTGCCTTAGTAATAAAGTACATGTTAATTTACGTATCTTCTCTTTGTCTGTTATTTTATATTAACAATGTAATTAAGTATCTAAAAAACCAAAATTTCACAATAATCTAACATTGATTACACCTTTCTAGGCACTCCAAGCCGAAAGAGATATTAAGAAAATGACAAGGTAACTTTCAAAATTGTCTTGTTCTTAGTTCATATACTTCATCATACTCTAGTCTAGTCATAACGATAAGTTTGAAATGAAACGAGATCGGAGAGGGAGGAGAAAGGCAAGTGAGATTTAGAAGAGAGAAGTGAGAGGGGTGAATAATGGGAAAATTTTGTAAATAGCCACTAAAAATAACTTAATTAGATTTTATAGTTAAGTTTGCTAATTACAATTCGTAGCTACATATTAAAGGGAGGAGAGATGCGAGTGAGATTGGGGATAAGGATGAAAGAGGCGAGCGAGAGAGGGAAGATAGTAGAGAGAAATGAACTGTATATGTATATGTGTCAGATAATTATATATATATTAGTGATATACGTATGTGTTTTGTTATTTGGTGAGCAAAATTGAGAGAGGAAAGAGAGTGGAAAGAGCCGATTCTACTTCCCTTCTTTTTTAGCACTGCTCAGTTAGTTTCATCTTAAGATTAAACCTAAAATTATTTTAACTTTTACTACCAACCAAGTACATCAACATTGACTAGTACTAGCCTTTACCATTATAGAAATTAGAAAATGAAATATTTTAATCTATTTTTTTATTTTTATATTTATATTTTAATTTTAATAGAGAGAAACAACCGAAAAAGCTTACAGATGCCTTAGCTCACACCACAAACGTGATTTTGCTTCTGTTCAAAAAGCATCACGAGTTACAACATTTTTTCACATAAGCCCTATTTTCGTCTTTTTCCGCGTCATTCCCACTAACACGTGTCTTTTCCTCATCAACTGAACCGCAAACATGCATTTCGCCACGTATTTTAGTTGGACCAGATAAAAACTTCATAGGCCTACGTGGCACAACCCCTCTTCCTCTTTTTGGATTTTGTTTTAAAATAAAATGCACCCAAAATTCTCTCCTGATCACCGCACTAATACTCCACACTCCCACACCTTTATTACCTTTCTCTCTCTAGGGTTTTTGTTTTATCTTCATCGGTCATATCGCCGGAAATGATTTTTCCGGCAATCGGTTTTGTTACTATGGAATGTCGGTGTGATGACGTCATGTCGTGTGTCCGTCGCGAATACGGCGAGTTTTAGCCGTCGTCTCGTGTTTGTTGTACCTTAATTAAAAGATAAAAAAGACTTTTAGGCTTAGCAGTGTTTTCAAGTTATTCCATGCTACAATACTAATTTTCTACTCCAAATAATGGTTTTTTGACGGTATAAAAAGGTAATTTGAAATCGATTTCTGTTTGAAATTTTGGAAGATTGTAAACTAGAATTTCTAGTGTGAGAATTTGTGGTTATGCCTTTTCCTATGAAGATTCAACCTGTTGACTTCACTACTGTGGAAGAATCGAGTCGATATGACTCGTTTAAGCCGGTTCCCAAGTCACGGTTCAAGCGGCTATTTGAGAGGCAATTTTCAGGGCTTTTGAGATCATCGGCGCCGGAGAAGCTGGTCACTGGTGAGGATTTGATTGGGAATAAGAAGGATGCGTCTGAAGAATTCGAGCCGAGTTCTGTTTGTTTGGCTAAAATGGTGCAGACTTTTATTGAGGAAGGTGAGGATAAGCATAGGTGCAATCGGAACCGATGCAATTGCTTTAATTGTAATGGAACTGAGAGCTCAGAGGAGGAGAATGATTCAGTCAATTGCTTCGGTGATTCAAATCAAAATTGCTGTAGCGATGCTTGTGAAATTCTCAAGGTATTGCATGTGCTCCGGCCATGTTCTGCTTTTAAGGCAAATTTAGTCTCTAGTTTCCATTTCCCAGTTCTGAATATATCTAATAATTGTCTTTGCACCAAACAAATAGCTATCTTTACATACAATTTTGTAATTCAATTACTATGTTGTTAAAAAAATTTCCATGTATGCTGTAAATTTCCGTCGGATGAGTATTTTTTATCAGCATGCAGAGTCCGTTCTGTCATCACAAAGTTCTTATTTTTTTGGTGCAGAGTTTGGTGTCTTGTCCTTCCCTCCTTGAAAGGAACGTCTTGGCGGAAATTACAAAGATCATTGAGAAAAACAGGATGGTTAAGCGAAAGGCCAATTTCATTCGAAAGATGGTTGTTGATGGCCTTCTAGCTATGGAATATGATGCCTCCATCTGCGAGTCTCGGTGGGAGAAGACTCCTTCAACTCCTGCTGGTAAATCCGCAATCTCAACACCACCACATATGCTGGTTTTTTTCACTTAATAGTTATAGTTTATTGCTGTGTTGTGTATAGGTAAACTAGAAAAATCCATGAATTTCATCCTTATCAGAGTGTAGACTCTAAAAGATTTGTACACCAGTAACGGTGAAGAGCCTGAGTTGTTTTCTTTGAGGAATTGCCAAATAATTACAAATGATGGAAATGGAGCAGAAAGATTCAAAAAGACTCATATAATAGGTACCAGTAAGTAGTTCATATATACAAATCAATCATATGATGATCCCAAATATTTAGAGGTTATATGACCCTTGTGATAAGAAACTTGGTCTTTTGCATAGGAGAAAAATCAGAAGCACTTCACTTTCTGTTTTAGGTTTTGAAATGTCTCTTTACCTTTGAAAACTACTTATCAGTCTATCAGTTACTGCTTGCAGTAGGCTATTCGCTTTGGTTGCCTTTTACTCTTTGTTCTAATTTATAGACGAATCATATGTTTTTTTGCTCATTTTGGGGTTAAGATTTCAGCAAAAGTCGGAATCTTTTATGCAGGAGCTTATGAATATATTGATTTGGTGACTGAAGGAGAAAGACTTATAATCGACATCGATTTCAGATCAGAATTTGAAATAGCAAGGTCGACTAGGTCATACAAATGTCTTCTCCAAGTTTTGCCTAACATTTTTGTAGGCAAAGCAGATCGCCTTCAGAAGATTGTTCATTTGCTAACAGAAGCTGCAAAGCTGAGCTTAAAGAAGAAAGGGATGCCTTGTCCTCCATGGCGTAAAGCTGAATACGTGAAAGCTAAATGGCTGTCTACCTACACCCGTATGACACCAGTTCTAATGCCAATAGCATCAAACTCTGCTTCTGAACCTGGAACTGCTTGTAAAACCAAACAAGAAGCCATAAAGGAAGAAACTTCAGAAGATTCTCGCGGTGAGCTGAATCTGGTTTTTGGAGGAAAGAGCAGTCCTATGGTGGAGAATAACCCCAAGAGTGCGAGTACATCATCTCTATTTGCTTGTGATGATGAAAAGAACGTGACGGTGAAGCTAGGTGATGTTTTTGGAGGAAAGAGCAGTCCTTTGGCGGAGAATAACACCAAGAGAGCGAGTACATCTCCTCTATTTGCTTGTGATGATGAAAAGAACGCTATGGCACAGCTAGGTGAACCACTGGAGATCAAACCCAAGGATTCAAGCAATTGTGCCAGGAAGATAACTGGTTTAACTTCTCTGATTGAAGACCATACCTAAAATTTTGACCTATTTCCTAACCTTTTTGTCTACTGTTGTTGCTTTTATATGTTTCGAGCTGAAACCCCCCGTGTGTTTTAGTATTTGGGGCCTTATTTGAAACTACGGACCAACTGCCTACTGGTTTGTCTCGGCGGTCTCCCTTCGCATTTTATAGTAAGGGTCTATGAGTCCATATCCACTAATACAACTTACATAGTATCAAGAGACTAGTAAAGGAGAACTGGTAATTGTGTTGTCAGTTCAGTTCTTGGATATTTTCCAACCAAGTGTTTTGCATAAGTGTTCATCGTAGCAAACGCTTGTTAGCTTGTAGTATGTTTACTGATATAATGACCAATAAAGTCTGGGACTATTGCTGTATAAGCTTCTGTTTATGTACCTTCTCTATACATTGTGAGTCCTCATTTTCTGGCTGTTTGATGTTGAAAGTTCATCGTGCTTGCTCTCTTCTTTATTCATTCAGGTATGGGAGAAACCAAAAATAATGTTGGATACTTTTAAAAGTATTTTCTTATCGTCCACTAGTGTAAGTGGCGACTAGTGAGAAAGAGACATGAAATTCTAGTAGGTGCAGGGGAGTATAATTATTACTGCTGGCTAAAGTCTGATGCGTTGCGTGGAATGGAGGTGCAACTTTACTCCATAATGAGCTATTTTTTCAACACTTTCGGTGAAATTTTACCTTCCCTTTTTGTCTCACAGCCTAATGCGTGCGTTAGCCGTTAGGTAAAATTTCACTACTCTTGGTGCAATTTTTCCACTTTAACTCTTTTATCTTATCATAGTAATGACTTAGACTGGTAATCTTTGACATTATTAGGATATCTCTCTATGTAAAACAATTTGATTTTTACAAGTGTATGTATAAGATATAAATCTTGACTATATTAGTAATGGTGTGAAGTGTAAACATGAATTGTTAATAAG
Source organism: Solanum lignicaule (assembly GCA_029582545.1). Lineage (NCBI taxonomy): Eukaryota > Viridiplantae > Streptophyta > Magnoliopsida > Solanales > Solanaceae > Solanum > Solanum lignicaule. Next base: position 8,061 of record JAJOOF010013801.1, on the reverse strand, counting down.
CTATTTGAGTTGAGGCACCCAACCAAGTTGTGGCTAAGTGGTCTATGAGGTGGTTGAGAACTCTGAGGTTTTAAATTCAAAATTGCAGTTGAGACAAAAATCACTAAGTGATTCCTCCATTTGTCCTAGCTTTGGTGGATAGAGTTACCTGGTACTGGTGGGAGGTTAAGGTCTGCGAAAGTTAGCTCGGATACCACGGTCATTAATAAAAAGAAGCTATTTGAGGTGAGTGAAGTGCAGTTCAAATATCATCAAGGAGTGTTCCTTATTTCTCTTGTATAGGGCTAAATTTCTTCAAAAAATTAATCTTGTTTGAGAGGATTTAAGGCTAATGAACTTCAACTTTAATCACTTCCATTTTTACGATTTGATGTGAGTATGGCCCGAAATAAAATGTTTTTGATTAAACAAAAAATGGATATTGAAGTTAAGATATTTGATTACAACTAAAAGTGCTAACTTTTGATCATAGATTTTAGAAGTGACCTTGAAATTTGAGTAGAATATTTTCAAGTTTTCAAAAATTGACTCTAGCCAGTTTTTGGATATTTACTCATAAAACTTTAATTTTTTTTCAAACAAAATATATCTCCAAATACAATTTTAAATTTTAAAAAATATTAACTTTAAAAAACTGAAATTTTCAAGTCTCATGTTATTGCCAAACAAGAGCTTAGTGTGTCGTAAAGTCATACTAGCATTTTGGGCTGACAACTCAAGCCATAATCAATTTTCGTACTATTCATTTTTCATCATAGAAATAAAAGCTAATAATGGTACTCTCTCTAATTTAATATATAAATGAATTATTGGAATGTGACATATTCTTTAATCAAAGAGTAATTTGTGATGTTATGCCTTTGATTCTTTTCAAATTTTTCTTAGAAATACAGAATTTCATTATTCGAAATTTAAAACTAATTGAAAATCCCATTAAAAAGAGTTTGATTCTGAAAAAAAATATATCCTAATACATTCTCAAATTTTGAAAAAATTATTCATTTTAGATCAACAATTCATTTATATTAAATTAGAGACAGTGTCATTTATCCTTTTGGTGACTAAAATCTCTAATCGAACCATTAGTCGTGGTGCTTTAGGCACTAAAAGAAATTTCATTTAACAAATGGATTAGGTGCCGTAAAATTATAATATTGAGGTAATAATGAATTAAATCACTTCATTCTAGATCAAGAACGTGTCACTTTTAATGTAAATATAAATATAAAAATTATATAGTATAGTTTATATAAAGGGATGATCTTATACTCGATGGTTTAATTCTTTTGTAATTTGCAGAGAATATAATGATTACTCCTGGATAAAAAAAAGCTGCTGACTTGAGGAATTAATTATTTGATGAATTTCCGTGTTCTTTTTGTCGTGACCTGTTATTTTATTATTAAATTTTATAATAAAGTTATTCTGCAACTTATTCAGGAAAATTGTTGTCTTGGGCAAAGTATTTTTTATTTTATTTGTTTAAATCAAGTTACTTTTGGTTTGCTATGGAGAAGTTCTTAATTTTCTTTTGACTTAACGAGTATTAATTAACTTCTTAAATTTGTTAAAATATTTAATTTAATTTAATTTTTAAACAAACACTTTGAGTTTGTTTGATACAAAGAAAGTATTTTCTTATTATTTTTTTTATGTTTGATTGAACAAAACTTTTGATAAACACTTTCTATAAAAAAAAAGTTGATTAAAAAATAATGAAAAACAATTTATTTAATGAAAATAGAAAAAATAAGTTTTATAAATGACGTTTTATGATTCTAACTCTTTACCTTTCGGCTGTCACACACCACCTAGAGCCCCACTCCCCACTTCCTCAACCCATATAGTGATTTTGAGAAAAATAAATCACAGTACTATTCAAATTTTAAAATTAAAATTGGTGACATTTTAAATCATATATATATATGCAAAGACATATATGGATGCAACAAAATTTTGTTAGAGGTCATTCGGTATGAATTAAGGACATAAAGGATAATAATTTCTGATAAAATATATAATTATTTTATCCTACATTTAGTTAGAGGTATTAATTAATTTTAGAATTATTTATCATATGTATATTTTTATGAACATTTCAATCCTCTTGAAAACCTAACTCTACAAATGGCAAGTTGAATTATGAGGTATTTTCTATAGTATCTTTTTTTTTTTTTTTTCAATTTTGATTTAAAAGAAGATGGTAACTTAGGTGAGCAAGAACAGTTATTTGAGTGTGACTCTTCACAAAAATAGTGTGTATGAGCTACATGACAATGACAACCATATTTTACTTTTGTTAGTTACTATATACAAATTAAAGATGTCATTAGTTTTGTTAAACACTCAATGGTGTATTTTATGGTCAATAAAAAATATGAGTTTTAAAATTCAATAAATTTAATATTAAGTGGTTTCTTCTATGCATTAGTAGATAAAGTTACTCAATAATTGATGAAAAATATTTAATAATACATAATTAGTAAAAGATAACAAATACGGATAAATACCATCATTATTTAATAGGATTATCTTATCAGCTCTAGTTGATGCTTCAATTCGAGAATAAATTACTCCCTCTGTCCAACAATAGTTGTTCATTATTGACTTGACACACCCCTTAATACGAAACTATAAATAGAAGGGTAATTTTACTATATCACCCTTTGAATATAATAAATGCAATGTATTGAAAAGTGTAATAAGGAAATGACTATAATTAATGATAAGTGTAAATTAGGAACTAAGTGTAAAATAATCCATTGATTTCATAAATTGAAAAAATATTGTTGAATATCTCAAAATAATATAATGGACAATTATTATTGGACGGAGGAAGTATTCATCATATATATGTTACTTAACAAAAATATTAAGATCCATCCCTACTTTTTTATGTCGATCATCCCAAGTAATGAAATTCTCCACTATTATTTCCAAGAAAAGAAAGTAAAACAAAATAGGACAGTAGTCCTAAGCAATATATATTATCATCGATTTAATTTGTTTTACAATTTTTAAAAATCCCTTTCTTTTTTCTTTTCTTAAACTGCCCTAGTCTTAGGTCGGTGAAAAAAGGTCCACTAGGTTACTATGCTTGCTTTTATACCATTAAAAAATATATGATACAGTGAATATAACTGCTTTTTAAAAAAAATTAAATATATTGAATCTGAGACTTGTGTATGAAAATCTCATTCATAGGACATAAAGAACGCTTCTTATCAAATGAGGTCATACACGATAAAAATTTAGATTAATCAAACTTTAATATGAATATCAGAATATGATAATAGAAAAAAAAAAATTGCTTTTTTGTTTGTTTCTACATGATAGTATATGATTGTCTTTATTCGAGTTTACTTCAACCACCTAGAAAAGCAAGGGTTGCTTTCATTAATTTTCTTTAACGTGTTTATTACTACTTTACTTGCTTTTGACATTTGATTTGTTAGTGACTAAAGTAGGTGAGAAAATACAAATGGTCTTAAAAGATATCAATTTATAACAAAACTTTAATCCTGTTATACCATAGTCCATAAACTATTAATAATCCCAATTGTTAATTCATTATTTAATTAAGGACCTTCTTTTGATAAAGGTAATATTTATTTATATCTATCTATCTATCTTTACATTAAAGAAAATTAGAGTATTATTTAAACGCGAAAATAGCAACTGATTAACATATCGCGTTTTCAAGTATTAATCCTCTAAATTTAGAGTGGTATACAGTTAACTACAATTTTCTGATCAACTTCATTAAGTTGTATCTTTCTTTCTCTTTTTGGTTAACAAGTTTTGTTTTTTTCCACTTGATGTCTGGTACCGCTTGAAAGTCGTAAAACATTCCCTAACAAAGGCGACTTTGTATTCAAGGGGACTTGAACCGATGGGTGAAGGAATACTTACTACTCCACCACAACCCTTTGTTGGGTTTTGGTTATTAACAAGATGTTTATATATAAATATACACACATACACTTTAATTTTTGTCTAAACAAGATTTTCTGAACACGCTACATTGTGAATGCTATTTTATAATGCAGGAAGGAACGATCTTCAATTTTATAAAAAAAATCAAAAGGATTAGTTTCTTTTTTATAAATAAATAGAATTAGGATTAGAAAAAATTCTATTAATAGGATAGGAAAAACAAAACAATTCAACAATTTTTTTAGTAGTATCTAAGAGTAGCAACGGACCATACAAGGCCACTATATCTTCTCTTGTTGCCTCTATTTTTTCCTCTTCTAATTTAATTTTGGTGGAAATGTGCCATCTCTAGGTTCACTTTGTCAAAAGTTTCAAATAATTGAAAGATTTTGATTCCCACATGTTAAAATTCACTTTCCTTAATTTTAACTTTTTATTTAGTAGTTTAGATTTTTAAGGAAAATAAACATATTTGTATTAGACTTAATACCTACGAGTGCTATTTAACTTGAACTCATTTTACATTTATGTTCTACAATTTTGGGTGTGTACAAATAGACATTGAACTTATATAAAGTTGAACAAGTAGACAAATGAATTCTATGTGGCATAATACAAGTTGAACACCATGTAAAACACATGATGTCACGTAGAACGCGTGTGTTTATTTGCAACTCAAAGCGTCTATTTGTAGATATTCAAAATTGAAAAACAAGTTAATTATGCATGCCTTTGTATTATTATATTACTTACAAATAGTGATGTAAGTAATATAATTTCTTACTTACAATTCTAGTTTGTATTTGTAAGTAATATAATAATACAAGGCATGCATAATTAACATATTTCTTAATGATATATAATAAGTAATATAATAATACAAAGGCATAATACAAGTTGAACACCATGTAGAAATATGTTATATCAAACATATAATTATTAAACTAGAATTGTTGGGGGTACTCAAAAAAGAGAACCCCTCCAAAAATTGGCGTATGCCACTAATTTCAACACGCACACGGTATTCTTTAGTAAAAGGCGAAAGAATAGTTCGCTTTGTGCTCACTGCGTGGCTGCGTGAGACTTGCAAATGATCTGTGCTGCCTTTTAATATAGCGATAATGTTTGTATTTACTCATTGTTCAACGATGTGGTACTTACCACTCTTTTTCTATTTTTTCTTCAGCTTCTTCACTAGTCCTTCAATATATATAGGCTATAGCCATAATATATAAACATGACTCTTAAGTTGGTTTCAATGGATAATTATGTCTTCCAACTTTGAGTGTGCACAAGGAGACACTTAAACTTGTATAAAATTAAATAAGTAGACACACGTATCCTACATGACATAATTGTAGGACAACACGTAGGACACAAAATTGTCATGTAGGACGAATGTGTGCATTTGTTCAATTTTATACAGCTTTAAGTGTCTACTTGTACACATCCAAAGTTAAAGGTCATAGTTGCTAGCTGACGACAAGTTAAGGGTCATGTTTATGTATTATGTATATATACATTGAAAATTCAGATGTTTTTCACATAAAAACGACTTAAGTTGTCATGTATAATTTTCGTTTGATTAATTTACCATTTGATTTTGCTTCAGTTTTCTAGTGATTCTGAAGAATAATATATGCTCACAACCTGATTGATGAACAATTAATCCGAGCAACTTTGGGCGAATCAATCAATGATATGAAAACAAATGTGTCAGTTAGAATTTTAGGTGAAAATATAATGCTACTGCAAATACACTAGTATAAAATTCCATTCATTTTTTTTCTTTGCACTACCTAAAGATTAGCATCACTTCTGTATAATGTAAAATTATTACAGTTAAGGAAGTGTAACACATAAATTCATCCTTAAGCAAACTAATTAGCCAGAAACAAAAGAATAAAATGTAGGGAACTCAACAAAAAGGGACTGACTTAAATATGAATAGGAAATAAAAAGTATATATTACAAAATGGACACAGTAGACATGTCAAAAAAGTTATTGAGTTTGGTCCATACAAAATTAGAATTAAAGTTTTAAAAAAATTACAATCCAATACTTTTGGGCCATCTTGTTTACAAAACATTTGGACAATATATTGATAGTATACACTTTATAATTTATATTAATATACATTTATTATACATATAATGTATATAAGTATACATAACATATACGTACTATCGAATGTATATATAGTGTATACTTTGGCTATGTTTGACAAATTAGATGACTGAATAGTATATATTAATAGCTATTCTTAAATTTTGAATTATTTGGATTGGATAATTAATTTGAATTTTACTAACTATAGTAGTCCATTTTATCATTTTCAAGCCCAAATATTGTTTCATTTTGAGGCCCAAATCCATGTCGTCAAGTGACATGACATCTCAGTAAAATTTAAGACCAATAAGATGATGTTATGCGTTCAAATGATGCGGTAATCCCAACCAAATTCAAGTATCAGATTTTTTTTATTAAGGGTCTGTTTGGAAAGCCACCTGGTAATTGGAATTGGTGTAATTACTAGAATAGTAATTATCAGCCTAGTAATTACACTGACATGTTTGGTTGCCACAGTGTAATTACACATGTCATGTTTGGATGCCACAGTGTAATTACACATGTTCTATTTGGATGCACAATTGCAATCATAAAATTATATTAAATTTTAAAAATAAAAAATTAATTATTTAAAATTTATACTAGACAAATAAGAAACTTTATAAATGACATTAAATTAAATATTTAAGATATATATTCTTTTTTGAAAATATATTAATTAATAAACATATTTTCTTTAACTAATATTATAAAAAAATAATTGATTTATATTTTTTCAAATTAATATATTTCAATTTAATTGATCGTAAAAACTAAAAGTATGAAGTTTCTACAAACATCGTGAAATGCATGTTTGATAAAAAGATTAATATATAAATAAAATGTCATAAATTATTAAATGTTTGACAAAATATAATCTATCAAGTCTAATAAAAAAATGATGTACAATGTGAGTTCAATATTACTAAAACAAATGAAACTGAAAATATAACATAAGTTATAAATTCAAAACAAAAAATTTAACATAATACTCTATAACAATAAATTTAACAATAAAGAAAACGTAAGTCTATAACCTTACTTAACAATAAATTCTATTTTATTTAAATTAGAACACTAATAAAATTATGCTAATGAGAAAATAAGCATGGCATAAAGAAATAGAGAATACGAAAAAATTGCATAGAATCACGTTGTCGTAAAGTAAGGTTGAGAACAAGAAGAAAGTGAAATATAATAATATAAAATAAAAAATAAACTTTTACAAATTTTTAGAATAATAAAAATTAAAAAAGAACTTAAAATAATAGAAGTAAAAAAATTAAAACAAAAAAATAAAAATAGAAATAAAAAAAATTAAAAAGTAATTTGTTGGTAATTGCACCATGTAATTACCAACAATTCACAGCCTCTGCCTGTGAATTGTAGAGTGTAATTACACCTGCCAATTACACCAATTACCTGCTGACCAAGTAATTACATGTCCAACCAAACAGGACAGACAGTGTAATTACACCAAATCCAATTACCTGGGTGTCCTTCCAAACAGGTCCTAAGTGCTTAAAATGACATGTCTTGACCAATCAAAAAAATCTTATCACATATATTTGTGATAATCTTGATGACTTATATGATACAATTAAAATGAGACAAGAATATCAATTTACACTTGGGCTGCCTACAACTATAAATATGGAGATTAAATAACTTTCCGAGGACATTCAACAAGTATTGGATAAAGCATCAATATTGTCTAAAAAGTTCTTCAAATGGGTGATCAACAAAATTCCGCTTAGAGATCAACATGGAAAAACAAAACACTTTTCGACAATCATGGAGATAAAACACACTATATTTCTACGAGGTTCAAAGTATCCTACAATTCGAGAAATACACAATTGGAAGTCCTCTAATCACTCTGAGAAGTTTTAAAAAAAACAATCAAGAGAACAACATAATTGTACTTGATAAAACTCATCAAATTATCGTTTTTTTTATTTTTTATTGCAGTTAATATTTCAGCACTCAAAAATTTGTTGCTAACAAACACCCGC
>JAJOOF010013800.1:0-20605 GCA_029582545.1 Solanum lignicaule | reverse complement strand
TTTCTAAGTGAATCATAAGTTCATACACAACTTTCATCAACATGTACAAACCCTAGAAAATTACCCCTTCAAGGGTCATGAATCATGCTTCACAATTAAACCTAGAAATACTACACTAGGCATGAATAAAACAAGATTCAATAACTAGATTAACATCGATACAATTCATAGTATTCATCTTGCATCAATACACCTATCACAATTCATGAAATTGGGGTCATGTGGGAGTTCATGGGTTCATGGGGAATTTTACAATAAAAATCACCATTAAACATCAAATTATCCATGATATAGGACAATTAACATAATGAAATTATTTTTAGGAAGTACCCATGGCTAGATTGAAAACCCTAGTTTTATGAATTTGAAATTAAAGAGTTGAAGGGCTTCATGGAGAATAGTGTTCCATGAATCAAGTCTCCCATACCTTGATTGATGTTTTCCCCACGAAATTGGAGTGAAAATGATGAATCTTGAAGCCCTAGCTTGACATTGTTTATGTTCTTCAATGGAGTCTAGAGAGAGAAATATCTTGGAGAGGAGAGTTGGTTGAGTTTGTGAGTTTGTGAGTTTGTGAGTTGTGAGGTGTTAAAAGGGTTGTTTAATAGTTAAAAGTACTTTAATATATCTAAAATAACTAATAATAACCGACCCTACCCTTAATTAATTAAAATAGAATTTCCGAAAACACCCCTCCCTTGGCCGAACCCAAATCGGTTTTTGTAGGTGGGTGATCCACGACCCTATCTACGGATCGTGGATGGGACTACAACCCATCCTGCATGGGTGTGGTTTGGATCAGAGAGGGAGAATTGGGGCACAAGCTTGGGGAGACTAAGTCTCGACCCACGCCTCCTAACCACGTAGCGTGGTTCTACCCACGACTCGTGAGTGCCGAATCGTGGGTCATGTTGTATTTTACACCTTTTTGGACCTTCCCTTGGGTCCTCCTCAAGGACCCTTGGGGGGGGGGTCCTAGGGGGTCATTCTTTAATGTTTAGGCACTAGAACCCTAGTACTACGTTAGGAAAGTTATTTTAGGATTCTAACTTCACGTTTTAACTCCATTAGGCTACTAGACTAATGTTAGGCTATAGGTTTGGTCATTAGATTTCTGGAGTGTTACATATTTACTAGTTTAAAACATCATTTTGAAGATAATGGAAAGGCATAAGTCATAAGCATAAACAACTCATACATCATCATATCATAATAGGGACATACCATAAATACCCTCAAAGCATACTTGTACAATGCATGAATAAGATTCCATAATCCCACCCACACTAAGTAAAGCTTCTTGAGTAATCATAGTTCATAATTGATATTCTTTTTCAAACTATCATAAATGGAGATTAGCCTTAACCGACATAGACCATGTGAGCTTACCATGGAATCCGGTCTCTACCCCACACCAAGAAAGGGTTGTCCTACTTGCCTAAGGTAGAACCATACTCTTAGCTTAGGTGGATCCACTAACTAAAGTCCTATGTGGGAACATAGTTTATGGTATAAGGGGATTGCTACTAGAAAACCCAGCCTCTACTAACGTGAGGGCTTCCATCCCAAGAGATTGTTCCTAGAAACCCGACCTCTACTAACGTGAGGGCTTCCATATCATATCACTATCCACGCGGTGCTAAGCATAATTCCCATTGAGTTCATGTTAAGTCTTGACTTAAGTTCATAATTACAGAACAATGTCTTGACACTCAATCCGTATAACTCGTACTAAAGCTCATAGATTCATTAGGTGAGACTAGTCTTCCAACCTTAGAATCACTATATGTGACAAACCTTTCACATCATATCATATTCCTACATAAGTGTGTACATGAGGATAATCATCCAATCAACACAACAACTAGATCATAATCATATTCACTTTACTCTCAAAATGTTCATAAAGCATGTTCATAATCATCAATAATCATGTGTAATTCTCATACTTTGTCCTTCAAGGACCATAGTTCATATTCAATCAACACATCTAGAATTATGACATTACACATGGATAATAACATGATTCAATTAATCTATTCACTACATTCACAATTGTATAACATTTTACTTGCATCAATCAATACCTACACTTCTAGATCCAAATTGCGAAAATAGGGGAATTCAACATAAAACCATATAAAATCATAAATATATCCATAATAAAACATAATTCAATTATTAAAAATGAATTTAAAAGGAATCCATGAGATTGAAGTCAAACCCTAACTTTTGGGATTTCTAGCTTTGAAATTTAGGGTTCTGGAGGGACTCCATAGATGAAAACTATCCATGTATGAACGAATATCATACCTTAGTTATGATTCTCCAAATAATTTGAGTTAAAAATCTTTGTTCTTCAAGCCCTAGCTTCAACCTTCCTCTTCTTCTTCCTTGAGTTCTAGAGAGAGAAATTTTGGGAGAGAAGATGAATTTTGAGAAATTATTTGGGTGTTTTGGAATTATGACTTAACTTGGGTGAGTTTGACTTAAAAATAACTTATATAGTGCCCCCTAAACTTACCCAAAATGACTTCACTTCAATTGGATTTAAACACGAAATACCCAAAATAACCCTCACTTAAAGTGAGCTGCCCAGGTGCCACGAGGGGATCCATGAGCTGTGGTCCCCTTCGTGAACTTGAGGCAGTGGCCTAGGAAAATTGTGCCTTTAGCTCATGAGCCGTGGTCAAGACCACGAGACCACACGAGACATGGTCAAGACCACGAGACGAGGTCCCTCTCGTGGACCTTGAGGCAGTGGCTAGGCCAAGCCACCCTCAATGGACATCCCACTAAGGTAAGTCCAAGACCACTCCCACGAGCCGTCTAAGGCTTCATGAGCCGTGAAGTGGCTCGTGTGGAGGGGTCACTTTTGAGGTAGCCTAAGGAGGCTACTAACTCCACCTCCACGAGTGGCACCATAACTTGTGGTGTCCGCTACGGGTCGTGAAGACCCTCGTGGTCTTGGTGGGCAGTACCTTGGCCAAAATGGGCAGCCTTGGCCCCTTGCCTTTGCCCTTGCCCATTTTTCTTGGCCCTTGACCTTTTCCCTTGACGTTAACCCTCACGTTTAAGTTCTAGTTTAGCCTACTAGTTTCCGAGGTGTTACAACTTCATCTTGAAACAACTTTTATTCCTAGGGGTTTGCCCCCATTGAGTCACCATCATTTGGTGCAGGTCTGAAGTTTGATGGAAGATTACTCATAACTTTAACTTCCATGTGACAAATCAAGTGGGAATATGTGGTTTTTTAACACTCATGCAACTGAACTTAAAATATGGTTCTAAGTGCCTACGTACCTCAATGAAGAGGATCAAGTCACAACGTAGTTTTTGGAGAGTGTTTTTTTTGTATGTTATACACAGTTTATACTCTTACGAGCCAAAAGTGACATGCAGTTTAGACTTGTACCTTAAAGAGCATTTTAAGTTGAAGATTTAGCTCAAATTTAAGGAGCTTTATGATATATAGTTTAGGCTCGTGTTTAAGAATCATTTTAACTTAAAGATTTAACTCAAATTTAAAGAGCTTTGTGATATACAATTTAGGCTTGTGTCTCAAGGAGCATTTCAATTTGAAGATTTAACTCAAATTTGAAGAACTTTGTGACATACAGTTTAAGCTTGTGTTTCGAGAAGCATTTCAACTTGAAGATTTAGCTCAAATTGGAAGAGCTTTGAGACATACAGTTTAAACTTGTGTTTCAAAGAGCATTTTAGCTTGAAGATTTAACTCAAATTGGAAGAGCTTTGCAACATGTACTTTAAATTCGTGTTTGCAAGGAGCATTCCAACTTGAGCATTCCAATTTAAGCTAATGTTTCGAGGAGTATTTCAACTTGAAGAAGCTTGTGATATGCAGTTTAGCCTCATGCATCTAGGAGAATTTCGACTTGAAGATTCATCTTGAATTTAAAGAGCTTCATTATATGAAGGCTTAGCTCAAATTTGAAGAATTTTCCAGTTTAAAGATTTAGCTCAAATTCGAAGAGCTTCCAAACTTGGAGATTTAGCTCAAACTTGAAGAGCTTTGTGATGTGTAGTTTAAACTCATGTGTCCAGGAGCATTATAACTTGCAGGTTAGGCTAGTGCGATGAGGAGCATTACAACTTGCATTTTAAACTCATGCATTATGAAGTGTTGTAACTTGCAGTTTAACCTCATGTGTTAAGGAGCATTTATAAAACATTGACTATTCAAAGTCATCTTCAGATGCAGACCTGCCCACACTTTGGAGTTCTTCTATAACTTGATCTTCATGAGGTTCATAGATAGGAGAATGCTGATCTTCTCTTAAAGTCATGCTTAATTTCATGTTATGTGCACGAGTTGCCAACTCTTCGAAGGTATTGGGATTTAATCCTTGCAAGATGTAGTGAACACCCCAATTCATGCCTTGGATGCACATTTCAATGTTATAAGTTTCACTAAGGCGACCTTTGAAGTTGAGTCTAAAACTTCTGCAGCGATTGATAAAGTCAACAACAAGCTCATTTTCACCTTGACGAGCCTTTATAAGCTCAATCATACTAAAATGCGTCTTTTGCTATAGAAAAGATTGAGGAATTCTTGCTCTAAATGCTCCTAACAATAAATAAAATTTAGTTCGAGATATGTGTCAAAGGCATGTTCTTTGAGAGATCGAATGAACTCTTTAACGAGATAATCACCATACGTCCCAGCTTCATTTCAAGTTTTGATAAAGCGCGCTATATTTTGTTTAAGATTTTCTTTGCCATCAAATTGTTGAAGCTTAGGAGGTTGATAGCTCTCAGAAATTTTCAAGTTATCAATTCTTTGTGTATATGACTTTGCATATGTGGGAGAAAATTTGGATGGAGACTCAGATTTGTCTTCGATAGCCTCTATGATAAAATTCTTCAATTGATCAATGGGAATCAAACCTCCAGCGAATAGATGAATCTCTTTGTAAAACCCGAAAACTAGTAAGTTAAACTAGTGAGTTCTAGAGCCTTTTGTAAGAGGTTTGGAGTGTCGTATGAGGATTAAAGGTTGTAAAAAAGATTCCCGTACTTAGAATAGGGGTTTCAAGGGTTAAACATTCGGGTACGACTCCCCAAGGACTAATAAAAGGGTCCTTGAGGAGGACCCCAAAACAGTCCCTAAATCGGCAGATTTTGGTGAGCTACGTTTGGGGACCTACGGGGCGTAGGTTCACTCACGCCTCGTAGCTCTTGGTCATGGGTCAAGGCCTGAAGCAAGCCTGCCTTCCTAGCTCCAATACTTACCTACGAAGGGTGCATCACAATCCGTAGACCCACCCACGGTCCGTGGGTGGGTGAGTCGTAAGTGAGAACAATTTTTCAAGTTTTAGTTTTAAGTTAGGCTTTGGGGGTTAAATTAGTAATTAATTAGGGGTTAAGGTAGGTCGGTTATTTAGTTAATTAACCACCTATATAAACTTAATAGGCCCCTAGACTAATCACTTTAACTCATTCATCTAAGACCTCAAAATACTCTCCAAATATCCTCTCTCTAGAAGTGAAGAAGAAGAAGAAGAAGAAGCAGAAGAAGCAGCAGAAGCAGAAGCAGAAGAAGCAGAAGAAGAAGAAGTAGCAGAAGCAGAAGCAGAAGAAGCAGAAGAAGAAGAAGCAGAAGAAGACGCAGAAGAAGAAGAAGAAGAAGAAGAAGAAGAAGAAGAAGAAGAAGAAGAAGAAGAAGAAGAAGAAGAAGAAGAAGAAGAGGAAGAAGAAGAAGAAGAAGAAGAAGAAGCAGAAGAAGAAGAAGAAGAAGAAGAAGAACAAGAAGAAGAAGAAGAAGAAGAAGAAGAAGAAGAAGAAGAAGAGAAGAGAAGAGAAGAAGAAGAAGAAGAAGAAGAGAAGAGAAGAGAAGAAGAAGAAGAAGAAGAGAAGAGAAGAGGGCAGCAACCTAGGTAGAATTTCCCCCATTGATTCAAGCTTGATTATGGTATGTTTAGCTTATTCATCTATGGGTTCTTCTCCCATAGAGCCCCCTTAGTTTTCCCCCCAATTGAAAAGTCAAGAACCCAATTCTAGCTAGGGTTGTGCTTGCATTGTGGGTAGGGCTTGGGTATGATACCAATCTAGTGGATAATACCCAATGATAACTGATTTAGCTTTGTTTAGTGATATTATGATGAATTTACGTGGTTTGTATGGTAAACCCTAATCTAAATTAATGAATGCGATGTTTGTGGGTTTATGCCATTAGAGGTGAAGTTGGAGGTTCAAAGGTGATCTTCCTAAATCAATGTCATGTATAGTAATTGATCAAAGTTAGGATCATATAGTCATGAATTGAGCTAGACTCTATTGTATATGATGAATCTTGGTATGTTAAGTTGAATTTGAACATTTATGATCAATTGTGATTAGAATCACCTAGTAATGAAATATGTGATCAAAATACCTTGAAATATAGGTATACAAAAGAGATTAAGAAAGAACCATGAGAGTAAGGCTTGTGATCATAATAGTTAGGGCTTTAGAGTGAAGTTAATGTGATTACCTAAGGATGCTAAGGCTTTGAGAGTAAAGTCTAAAAGAAAATAGAAGTCTAATAGGTAGAATTGGGGTGAAAGGCCTATACTCACCTAACCTACCTTATGAATGCTTGAAATTATAAAGTGATAGAATCACTTGAACATGGATTGATTGTCAAGGACATCCTTCCATGAGATATGAGTGTTAAGTAAGGCTAAACTAATAAACCTTGGGGTGTATGCTTGTCTCCAAGTGGATATTGAAGGTGAGATGGAGTGTCACACAAGATAGGGTTCGGGTGCCAAGTAGAAAGGAGAACCACACCTAGTTGATTTGAGGACTATCCAAGAAAAAAAGGGGAACTCTTATGTAGTGGAGTGTGGGTTTTCCCAAAGTTAGGTCTTATGAGATAGGAACCTTCATGTAGTTGAGTTAAGGTTTCTAGTAGGTATCTCCATATCCAATGAACTAAGACATGGTTGAAGAAGCATCTCATAGTGTTCTAAAAGCATAATTGAACTAAGACTTACTTAATGAAGTACCTCATAGTGTTCAAGAGTATAAGTAGACTTAGACATGCTTAAGGTAGTATCTCATAAGGTCTATGTAAAGAAGGAACTTAGACATACTTAAGAGAGTATCTCATAGTGTTCAAAGTAGAAATGGATTTAGACATGCTTAAGTAAGTGTCTCATAGGATCCATGTTAGAAGATGAACTAAGATGTTCATAAAAGAGTACCTCCTAGTGTTCTAAAGTAAAGAGAAAAACTAGGTTCCAAACCAAGAAATGTTATGTTAGTATGAAGACCCAAAGGTGGTACTTAGCATGAATAGTATTATGGAGTGCTATGCATGCATTGCACAAGTATGACTTAGGGTTATTAAAGAGAAGCCTTGAGATAAGATGGCGTTATAGTTTCCCTTCCTAGCTATAGTTGACTAAAGGTGAGAGGTTCACTTAGTTATGAGAGTTAAGCTAATAATGAGACCAAAGGAGGGTAAGTATGACTACGATGACTTCAAGGCTATGCTTAGTGTGAAAGGTAGTATGGGATGCCTTTCATATATTGCACAAATGTGTTTTGAGGTTATTTAGAAGTATGGTGCCCTTATGGTAAGAAGAGCTTAAGAGTAGACCATGTACATAGACTATGATTAAGATGACCAAAAAGGGATACTTGGCTTGGGTGGTATTATGGGATGCTATTCATGCCTTGCACTTGTATGCTTTTAAGGTTACTTGTGGATGGTGCTATTATGGAATAGATGACTAGGAGTCAAATTAAGCTTATATGATGCTTATGTTGAAGACTTGGCTTATTATGATTATGATGTATCTCCTATGCTCTTTAACTATGTCTTATGTTGACTTATGACTATATGATGCTTATGTTGGAGATTATGCTATGACTATGTTGATTATGCTATGATCATGTTGTTGTCTCTTATTCTTATGTCTTATGTTGACTAACCATTGTTTAGATGCTTTTATGGTGTTGTGCTAGCTCTCATACTTGGTACATTTTGTACTAACGCATATTGCCTACATTCTAATCAAATGTAGGGTTTCGGATATTGAGTTGCTTTGGAGGCTAGGTTTCTAAGGTGCAAGAAGAGTGGAATATTTGGTGAGTCCTCATAGCTTCAAAGACAAGCCATATTTCCTTTATGTCATTTCTTTACGTTTTAGACTTTGTATGGGCTGCATCCTAAGACTTTTATTCAAGAGTTTAATAGATGGTTGGATACAAAGGTTTAGTAAAGAGTTCCATTTGTTTATGAAAATGACTTCGATTTTAAAAGTTTTACATTTTCCCGTATTTTTTATTATCTTATGTCCAAGATATGCTGAGGGCTTGTATGTGACCCCTTAGGGGTCAAGTACGCCATGTTACGTCCAGGGGTACCCCTGGGTCGTGAAAAACTTGGTAATCAGAGCACAAGGTTTTAAAATGGTTCTAGGATTATCTCAAACCACGTCTTGTAGAGTCTTGCTCATAAATGTGAAGTGGGCCACATTTATGAATAAGAGGCTATTGGAAGGTTAGGAAATCTCACTTCCTCATTCTCAAAGTCGTGCTATAGAGTTTAGATCTACTAGGTCTTTCTCCTAACCTTTGGCCTATGGTTTTTCAGGTTATGGCTAATACTAGGGCTAATGCTAGGAGAGAAGATGAAGACAATGGAGAACAAGAGGTTCCTCTACAAGTTCCAAACCAAGTTCCTTCTCAAGCTCCAAATGACCCTCCAATGGAGAATGTCACTCTTGCGGAGTTTAGGGCATCTATGCAATTGTTGGCTCAAGCCTTGACGGCGCAAGCCAATAGAGAGGTGGTGGCTCCGGCAAACCCAATAAGAGGGATGGCTTATTCTACGGTGAGAAGAGTTTTTGAGGATGAACCCTCTGGAGTTTTATGGCTCCAAAGTGGAGGAAGATACTCGAGGTTTTATTGATGAGGTGTATAAAGTGCTTTCCATCATGGGATTAACTTCGTTAGAAAAAGCGGAGCTAGCCGCTTATCAATTGAGGGATGTAGCACAAATTTGGTATGAGCAATGGAAAGATAGTAGGCCGGTAAAGGCGGGTCCCATAGATTGGGAGATGTTTAAGGAGGAATTCCTTGATAGGTTCTTTCCCCAAGAGTTAGGGAGCTAAAGATGCAAGAGTTCATAAATTTAAGCAAGGGGGTATGAGTGTAAAAGAGTATTCCCTTAAGTTCACCCAACTATCCAAATATGCTCCAACCATAGTGGAGGATTCAAGGGCTAAGATGAATAAGTTTGTGATGAGAGTGTTCAAATTAGTGGTCAATGAATGTCGTTCGGCAATGCTTATTCCTAGTATGAATATTTCCCGTCTCATGGTGCATGCTCAATAAATCGAGGAGCAAAAGCTTAAGAAAATGAATAGGGAGGGGGAAAAGAGCTAGAATCGATGATGGGAACTTTCCCAATGCTAAGTCCGATGAGCAAGGTAGGTCTAAGTCTAGACAAAAGTATTTCGGCCAAGACTCTCCATTTCCTAAGCCTAGTTGCACCAAGTGTGGGAGGAATCATTATGGCAAGTGCCTAGCCGTCATGGATGGTTGCTATGGGTGTGGTAAGGAAGGGCACAAGATGAGAGATTGCCCGGTTCTTAAAGTTAAGGGAATGGAGGATAAGAAAGTTGCCTCTAGTGGTTCGGATGATTAGTGCTCCAAAGAAGAATATAATTTATGCTCTCTAATCTAGAGAAGATCAAGAGTGATCTCCTCATGTCCCTTCCGGTATGTGTTTTTATGCTTTAGTAAATTTCCGGATTTCTTGTCTTTTGTGACTTGTTATGTTGGACTTTGAAGTTGTTTTTAGCATATGTGATGTTTAGAAGAGTTTTAGTAGGCTTACTCCCAAGGGGGAGATAGTGTGCCTACTTAGTAAGGTTATTGTGTGTTTATGTGATGCCATGATTTCCTTATGTGCATGTTCATGAAAATGCTTAGGTCTTGTTAGAAATGACTTATATGCATTGTTTCCCTCATGTTGTAGTTCATTGAGTAGATTTGCATATAGACTTCATGAGATGAACTTTGAGCATGCCTTAGTTTTGGGAGTTGAAAGATTCCTCCTTGAAGAAATGCTTTTTGAGAGTAAAGTTGCATTTAGGCTCCATGAGGGAGTATTGAGCATGTTTAGATAGGAGATTTTAGTTCCTCCTTGAAAATGAGTAAAATATAGAATTTCATGCATTTTTGGTTGGTAGATGTAGCTCCTAGTCTCTCTGTGTTGCATTGAATGAGTTTAGTTTTGAATTGAAATTTTCTTGCTTGATTGTGTGCACTTAGATGCAGTGCATGCATGGTGGGCTGCTAGTTTAGATTTGTGTCTTTAAGAAGTGTTTAGAATTGTCATTCGAGGATGAATGATCCCAAGGGGGAGATATTGTAACACCTCGGAAACTAGCAAGTTGAACTAGTGAGTTCTAGAGCCATTTGTAAGAGGTTTGGAGTGTCTTATAAAGATTAAAGGTTGTAAAAATGATTCCCGTACTTATAATAGGGGTTTTAGGGGTTAAACGTATGGACCAATCAAAAGGGTCCTTGAGAAGGACCCCAAAACAGTCCCTAAATCTGCAGATTTTGGTGAGCTATGTTTGGGTACCTACGGGGTGTGGGTCCACTCACGCCCCGTAGCTCTTGGTCGCGGGTCAAGGCCTGAATCTACCCTGCCTTCCTAGCTCCAGTACTCACCCACGAAGGGTGCAGCAGGGTTCGTAGACCCACCCATGGCCTGTGGGTGGGTGAGTCATAGGTGAGAACAGTTTTTCAAGTTTTAGTTTTAAGTTAGGCTTTCGGGGTTAAGTTAGTAATTAATTAGGTTAAGGTACATCGGTTATTTAGTTAATTAACCACCTATATAATCTTAATAGGCCCCTAAACAAATCACTTTAACTCATTCATCTAAGACCCCAAAATACTCTCTAAAAATCCTCTCTCTAGAAGTGAAGAAGCAGAAAAAGAAGAGAAGAGAAGGGGGAAGCAACCTAGGTCGAATTTTCCACATTGATTCAAGCTTGATTAAGGTATGTTTAGATTATTCATCTATGGTTTCTTCCCCATTATAGCCCCCTTAGTTTTCCCCCAATTGAAAAGTCAAGAACCCAATTCTAGCTAGAGTTGTGCTTGCATTATGGGTAAGGCTTGGGTATGATACCAATCTAGTGGATAATACCCAATTATGATTGATTTAGATTTGTTTAGTGATATTATGATGAATTTATGTGATTTCTATGGCAAACCCTAATCTAAATTGATGAATGTGATATATGTGGGTTCATGCCATTAGAGGTGAAGTTGGAGGTTCAAAGGTGATCTTCCTAAATCAATGTCATGTATAGTAATTGATCAAAGTTAGGATAATATAATAATGAATTGAACTAGACTCTATTGTATATGATGAATCTTGGTATGTTAAGTTGAATTTGAACCTTTATGATCAATTGTCATTAGAATCACCTAGTAATGAAAGATGTGATCAAAATACCTTGAAATCTAGGCATAAAGAAGAGATTAAGAAAGAACCTTGTGAGTAAGGCTTGTGATCATAATAGTTAAGGCTTAAGAGTGAAGTTAATGTGATTACCTAAGGATGATAAGGCTTTGAGAGTAAAGTCTAAAAGAGAAAATAAGTTTAATAGGTAGAATTGGGGTGAAAGGCATATACTCACCTAACCTACCTTATGAATACTTGAAAGTACAAAGTGATAGAATCACTTGAACATGGATTGATTGTCAAGGACATCTTTCCATGAGATATGAGTGTTAAGCAAGGCTTAACAAGTAAACCTTGGGGTGTATTCTTGGCTCCAAATGGATATTAAAGGTGAGATGGAGTGTCACACAAGATAGGGTCCGGGCTCCAAGTAGAAAGGAGAGCCACACTTAGTTGATATGAGGACTATCCAAGAAAAGAGGGGAACTCTTACGTAGTAGAGTGTAGGTTTTCCCAAAGTTTGGTCTCATGAGATGGGAACCTTCACGTAGTTGAGTTAAGGTTTCTAGTAGTAATATCCATATCCAACGAACTAAGACATGCTTGAAGAAGCATCTCATAGTGTTCTAAAAGCATAATTGAACTAAGACTTACTTAATGAAGTACCTAATAGTGTAGTATAAGAGGACTTAGGCATGCTTAAGGTAGTATCTCATAGGGTCCATGTAAAGAAGGAACTTAGACATACTTAAGAGAGTATCTCATAGTGTTCAAAGTAGAAATGGATTTAGACATGCTTAAGTAAGTGTCTCATAGGATCCATATTAGAAGATGTGCTTAAGAGAGTACCTCCTAGTGTTCTAAAGTAAAGAGATGAACTAGGTTCCAAACCAAGAAATGTTATGTTAGTTTGAGGACCCAAATGTGGTACTTAGTATGAATAGTATTATGGGGTGCTATGCATGCATTGCACAAGTATGACTTAGGGTTATTAAAGAGAAGCCTTGAGATAAGATGGTGCTATAGTTTCCCTTCCTAGCAATAGTTGACTAATGGTGAGAGATTCGCTTAGTTATGAGAGTTAAGCTAATAATGAGACCAAAGGAGATTGAGTATGACTAAGATGACTTCAAGGCTATGCTTAGTGTGAAAGGTAGTATGGGATGCCTTTCATACATTTTACAAGTGTGTTTTGAGGTTACTTAGGAGTATGGTGCCCTTATGGTAAGAAGAGCTTAACAGTGGACGATGTACATAGACTATGATTAAGATGACCAAAAAGGGATACTTGGCTTGGATGGTATTATGGGATGCTATTCATGCCTTGCACTTGTATGGTTTTAAGGTTACTTGAGGATGGTGCTATTATGGAATAGATGACTAGGAGTCAAATTAAGCTTATATGATGCTTATGTTGAAGACTTGGCTTATTATGATTATGATGTATCTCTTATGCTCTTTAACTATGTCTTATGTTGACTTATGACTATATGATGCTTATGTTATTGATTATGCTATGACTGTTGATTATGCTATGATCATGTTATTGTCTCTTATGCTTATGCATTATGTTTACTAACCATTTTTGAGATGCTTTTATGGTGTTGTGCTAGCTATCACTTGGTACATTTTGTACTAACGCATATTGCCTACATTCTAATCAAATGTAGGGTTTCAGAGATTGAGTTGCTTTGGAGGCTAGGTTTCTAAGGTGCAAGAAGAGTTGAAGATTTGGTGAGTCCTCATAGCTTCGAGGACAAGCCCATATTTCTTTTATGTCATTTCTTTATGTTTTAGACTTTGTATGGGCTACGTCGCAAGACTTTTATTCAAGAGTTTAATAGATGGTGTCAGACAAAGGTTTAGTAAAGACTTCCGTTTGCTTATGAAAATGACTTCAATTGTAAAAGTTTTAAATTTTCCCGTATTTTCTATTATCTTATGTTCAAGATATGCTAAGGACTTGTATGCAACCCCTTCGGGGTCAAGTATGCCATGTTACGTCTAGGGGGTACCCCTGGGTTGTGACACTCTTTGATCTTTGTTTGCTTTATGCAAGACTCTCCTTCGTCTTGAAGTCTAGGAAAGTTCAAAGATTCTTGACTTGATCTTCTTTCGATCATGTTATCTATCTTATTTGTTAGCTTGGAAAGTTTAGCATCTTGTTCATGAGCACACTTTGTCATTACTTCAATTGCTTTAGTCAAGTTTGCTAGTTGTTCTTTCATAATGCAAGTGATTTGGATATTCTTTTTTTCTTTGATGCTTGAAAAGTTGAGATGAGAGGCAGAGATTGTTCTACTGGGCGTGTCAGAATTTGTATACAATAAAATTTGCGTCGAGAAAACAATAATCAAGAACGGAAAAGAACCGTAAGAATCATATTTATTATTTCAAAGTGCGAGTGTTACAATCTCTATGATTCCTCAGAATTCGCCTTTTCAAATATAATTCAAGGACTCTTGAGCTTGATCTTGAATTTGTCTTGAACTTGATCTTGGATCAAGGGCTTTAAAGCTTGTTCTCGAATCTTCGATGAACTTGAACTTGAACTTTTTGTTGATCTTGACTTTTTCTTGAATTCAAGGGCTTCGAGCTTATTCTTGAATCTGATGGACTTGATCTTGATCGTTTTTGAACTTGAATGCTTGAATTCTTAAACTTGTCGCTTATAGAGAATTTTATGGCATTTGTACCACGAGCTTTCTCTAGCTTATTGTTTAGAATTTTCGGTTACTTTTTTGAATTGTGAGGACCCCTATTTATAGTTTTAAAATAGTGGAGTTGTGATATGAATAGGATTCCCTTCGCCCAATCAGATTTAAGTAACATTGCATATGAAGTTTATGGAGCGGGCTTTAATTAAATTCATATTTATTAGATTTAAATAATTTACTCAATTCTAATAACCCATTATATTTATTTGGACTAATATATTTATGAATTTAATATGATCCGAATCATTTTATTAACTTAAATTTAATAAATTTTAAATGATTACTGCACGTACTTTGCCTATTGTCTGCTTCCATTATATCTTATATCTTCATCACAATAATGTATTACTCCATTTCATGGTGTTAATGCTTAAAAAATTGTTATTTGCTTCACGATTGGTTGTGCATTCATCATTGGCTCATATTTCACCATTAAAGATCGAAAGAATCAATTTACACACACACTTCTATTTAAAAAATCACAATATAGTGTGCATTCTTTTGCCTCTAACTCTTCCCTTGTGTAAATTCTGTTAAATACTCCCTGTTCTTAATTTAAAAAAAACTAACATTCGTTAGCTTTAGGGACTAAAATAAAACATTTTAATTAATTGAAGATCAAATATGCTAAGTTAAATAACACAAGGACCAATTGCAATAAGCTAATAACTTGAGCACCAAAATCACTATTTCCCATTTTATAAAACTCAAATACATTTGAAATAATATTTATGTAATTTATCAAATAAAATTCTATTCAATGATATGCGCAAGGTAAAATGATTTTTTAAATTATTTTCTTAATAATTAGGACTTAAAAATTTCTATCTTCATGGATTCAAATATTGTTTCCAATAAACCTACTCCCAAAACATGGGCTATTGGCAAAGCTACTAATCTTAAGTCTCGAAAATGGCAAAAATGTGAATAAATATAATGTAAGCCTAAAATCTACTCTAAATCCTTTCTAATGATCAAGAAACTCATAATATATAGAATCTAACTAATCTAAGTCGAAAGAAAATAAGTTTTAACCTACGTCAAAGCTGAACCGCAATCATGAGCCATCACTCCAAAGCATTTCCCTTCCGAAGAGCCTTTTGTTTTTCTTTTACCCCTCCCGGGAGCTCCCGCCCCTTTTTGCTCCCTTGGTGACTCGAACTCGCAACCTTTGGGTTGAAAGTGAGGGGTGCTTACCATCTGAGCAACTCCCTCTCATCATGATCATACATAATCATTCATACCTTGCCTTTCAAGGCCATGAATCTCAAATCATCACCACACCAACAATTTACCATAATTAAGGCATGCCTAATGGTACAATTCAATAACCCAAAGCAATTTAGACATATTCTATTCATAAGCTTTCAAAATCATCAAACCCACTTCATAAAGGCACAATTTAGGAAATTGAGAGAATTCATGGGTTCATAGAGTATTTTCATCACAAATCATCAATTAAACACTAATACAATTATAATATGTTATTAATAACCATTTGAAAACGTTTGGTGAAAGAACCCATGAGATTGAGTAAAACCCTAGGTTTTTAATAACTTGAAATCACCTTTGGAATTGGCTCCTTGAATGAAAAGTTAAACAAGGATGAAGACTACCATACCTTGCTATTGATTCCCCACGAAATTTGAGGAAGAAACACCTTGAATCCACAAACCCTAGCTTCAATGGCTCCCTTCTTCTTCTTCCTTGAGTTTAGAGAGAGAATTTTTGAAAGGAGGAACTCTTTCTTTTTATTTGGGGAAAAAAGAGTAAATGACTTGTTTAAAGACTTAAAACTATATATACTAGTGATATAAACCATTTAAAATCAATCCCACACTTTAAATAATTAAAACGAAATTACTCAAACACCCTCAACTTAAGGCAGCCCGTTAGGGACCACGCCCAACTCAACGGGTCGTGAGAGGCACCATGGCTCGTGGTGGTGCCTGTGGTCCCCTAGGCAGTGTACATCATGATCCTCAAATCGTTGTTGTGCTATCAAAAATAGAATCTACATGTCAATATGGGACTAACAATACCTATATTGATGATGTAAAATTCAGACTAAAAAATGGGCCAAAAACCGACCTTCAAAGCTTGACAACAAAACAAAAAACTAACTTTGTCATTATGTTCCCCTCGAGGTGAGGATCACATGCCCCCAAAATTGGGTGAAGATACGGGGTGAATTCGGACATGAAATGGTCTAATAGTTTAATTTTAAAGAACAAAAAAATAAAGATTTTTATTTGTTAGGGCTTTAAAGATTAGGAAGGATCAACTTTTGTTTTTGATTTGTTTGGACAAATGATATCCGATCGGGCTTATGACTGAATACTTTTAATGAATAAATTAGGAATAAAATCTTAAATATGTCATAAAATGCAAAGGAAAAGAAATTTACCTTGAAATCAGTTGTAGAATTGAAGAAATTCGATACAAGCTACGCTCAACAATGGCGTCTTTAAATCCTTCATTGATTTAGAAATGAAAGGGACAAGATACATAAAACACTCAACAATTATCGTTCTTGCGGAATTTTGTCGCAGGTGCGATATTGCAAGAACGGAGGAAACAAATTTACTTTAGCTCCGTCAGAGTGATCATGAGCCTTCAACGGCGAGTAAATGTTGTAGGAGTGATAAGCTCAACTAAGTGGGAGCAGGATTAGATCACCGGCCTTTGCTGGTGTGGCGGCTCTCTGCAGGAGCAGAGCTACCAAAGCAAGCCAAGCTCCGCAGGAGCAACATCATAAGGAGTTTTCACATTTTTGCAAGTTCTCAAGTTGTCGTTTAAGATTCATTTAGAGTTCCGCGGACACAAATGGATATGCTACCCAGTCAAAAATAACATTTTGGCCACAAAATAATCAACAAAACTACCAATGTAGGTTGTCTAGAGGAAATGAAGATCGAAGCCAACACTACAACTAAAACCACTTAAAACAAGCAAACAACCAAGCATCCCAAAACCAAACCAGTAATCACAAGACACAAACAAGAGATCCTACTAGACCAAACTAAAACTTTGAGAGGTAATGACGCTAATAAAAATCCCATCCGGTTTACTAAGAATGTTGATTGAACTCAACCCTTTCAACGCAAAAATCTCCAATGGGAAAAAACATACCAAAAACACTCCCTAAAACCTCAAGAAGAGAGCCATCCACCTCGAAAGACATAAATACCTTATAAAAGCTATGAGAAGGGAAAAATAGTAAACAAAATAAAAACCAAACAATGGATCGTGAGGGTCATTACAACATCCACTATTAAAATAACTTAAATCTTAAAAGTTAGAGAGAAAAAGTACCCCTAAAGTTAAAAAAGGTAAGGATATTTGGTATGTATATCAAGCTTGGCTTACCAAGTAGCCTCCCTGGTGGGATGATTCCTCCACTAAACCTTAAATGACAGAATGTCCTTAGACCTCAACCTCCTAGACTGCTTGTTTAGATTAACCATAGGCCCCTCCTCGAAAATCAAGGACTCATCATGTTGAACCAAATTCTACTTAAGCATGTGAGACTTATTTAAACATATTGTCCCAACATAGATACATAAAAATATTAGGTCAATAACCCAAAAAGCTAGAGGTAAGGCTAACTCTTAATAAGCCACCTCCATAACAAACTGCAAAAATCTCAAAAGGTTCGATGAACCTAGGGTCGAGCTTGCCCTTTCGATCAAACCTCATCATGCCCTTCATTGTTGACACTAGCATAAACACTCGATCTCTTACCTAAACTCTAAGGCTCTCACTCTTTAATTGACATAACTCTTGTGCCTACTCTAAGCAGTACGTGCCTCTCCTGAATCACCTAATCTTTATCCATAGAGTCAGGCAACAAGTCAGTGACCTAAGGGCCTAATTTCAAAAGCATTAAACTATCACATCAAAGATTGAACTCCTTCTATATAATGCCTCAAATAGAGCCATTTGAATACTCAAACATTAACTATTATTATGTGCAAACTCTACCAAAGAAAAAACTAGTCACACAAACATCGAAAATAAATTACACAAGCCCAAACCATATCATCCACAACCTAAATAGTCCTTTTTGGACTGACTATCTGTCTGCGGATGAAATGTTGTGCTAAGATTAACCCAGGTACTCAATTCTCTCTGAATCAACCTCCAAAAATATGATGTGAATTAAGTACCATAATATGAAATGATAGACATTATCACTCTTTGCAAATTGATACAATCTCCTGAATGCAACCTCTCAACCTCTCAAAAGAGTATAAAATCTAAACTAGTAGAAAGTGAGAAGACCTGGTCAACCTATCAATGATGACCCAAATAACATCAAATGTATGGAAAGTTTATGGCAATCCTACCATGAAATCCATATCCACTCCCACCTTCACTCGAGAATGGGTAGCCTTTGAGTCAAATGACCTAACCTCAAGTGCTTACCTACTGCCAATTCAAGTACTTAGACATAAACTTTGCAATATCTCACTTAATCCAACACCACCATTAGACTACTACTTCTTCTCTTTCTCCTTCTCCTTCCCCTTTCCCTTCTCTTTCTCCTCCTCATTCTTCTTATTCATCTAACCCTTCTCCCCCTGCTCCTTCTTCTCTCCCTGCTTTTCCTCCCCCTGCTTTTCCTTCTCCTCCTCCTGCTTCTTTTACTTCTCTTTCTCCTCCTCCTCCTCCTCCTTCTTCTTTTTCTACTTCTCCTTCTGTTTCTTCTTCTCCTCCTCATCCTCTTCCTCTTCTTTATTCTTTGTCCTTACCACCTACTCCACATGCAACCATGGAAAATTATGATGAATAAACATTACTAAATATGAAAAAAATAAAACAACTCATCACACCAGCAAACTAAGTACACGTGTTATTGTACTTATACTACTCTTGTTTTATTTTTTTATGCATTGCCTAGGCCTATCAAACCCTGTGGATTCCATTTATCCGAGGTTATATTTATAAAAATTTATGGTGAGATACCTATCATTTGGAGAAAATCTATCTTCTTATATCATGTTTACCTATTTTTTTTACGACTTCAGACATGCTTATATTTTGAAGTATATGTATTTAGTTTGATGATCTTGAACTACTAGTAACACTAAATTATGGGTGTATTTTTTACCTTCACACTTCTATTATATCTATGAAAGCTTTGAGTTTTTAGACTTGATTTTGCTAATGTTATTACTTTTGTATGATAGTTTGATATTAATTTTGGTGGAGGGTTGGCTTACCTACCAATGTGATAGTGCAAGTGCCATCATGCCTTAGATTTTGAGTCATCATATTTGTGAAAAAGGATCATTCTTCTTTAGTAATTCTCATCCCATATCTAAAAACTTCAATCGGTATATTATTGTCAATCTTTAACGAAAAAATATTATAATTAATCAGAAGTACTTATATATTTTCCTACGCCATGCTTGACGTAAACTTATCATAAACTTTGTTATCTATCGAAATATTGAAATATGATGCAAAAATGTTTTCTAAGGATATACTAACGTCTTTTGTAAAGCATATTTTCAATAAACATTTCTACCAAATATGCCCGTGTAAAAAGTTAATTATTGTGTTTTCTACCTCCAAAAATAATCATGGAATATGACCTGTCCAATTTTAATTTGAATATTAACAATTTTCATCTTTTTAAGGAAAAAAATTAATAATTTCCTCAAAATCAGATTACACTAATCAAATTATTTAAAATTTGGAACCTAAATTATGACAGTTCTTAATTTGACTGCATTGACAATTCTTGTTTGACAACTATAAAAGCCACACATCTCTTCAAGTTTTATATATTCTACTCCAAAAGAAAGTATTTTTTTTGTTCGAGTATCCAATATGGCTACAAAAAGGCTCAGAGATACTAGGAACTACAGTGAAAATGTGAGAAACTCCATCTTAGATAGAAGAGAAACAAGTTTGTTCAAGAAAGCAGAAGAGCTTTCTATTTTGTGTGACGTAGAAGTCGCCATAATTATTTTTAGGCCAGGAAAAATCCAACCCATTACTTGGAAATCCACAAGTCTGGCTCAGGATGTCTTGACGAGGTATTTAAGTTTTATTGAGTTCAAAAGGCTTGAAAAGTTGGTCACACATGAAGACTATCTTCAAAAGAAAGTTGATAAGAAAGAAGAACAAATTAGCAAATTAGAGAAAATGAATGAGGCAAAGGAAATGGAAATCCTCTTCAACCAACTAGTGGAGGGAAAAAGTATTGATGAACTTGATGCTAGAGAAATGAAAGGTTTGTTAAAGGTGTTTGCTGCAAAAATGGCTAAACTTGATGAAAGAAAGAAAGAACTAAACCAGCCTCCAAATCCTCCATCCAACAAAGAAAATATTACCTTATCAGCAAGTCCAATGGAAGAGTCATTCAATGACCCATGGTTTATTCAGACTATAACTACGTTAGGGGATGGAAGCGGTATAGAGCCAGCACCAAAAGAAGGCA
>JAJOOF010013798.1:0-19449 GCA_029582545.1 Solanum lignicaule | reverse complement strand
CCTTTATCATTAATAGTTTGGTTTAAAATTATCATTATCATTTTTCAGAAAGAATGA
Source organism: Solanum lignicaule (assembly GCA_029582545.1). Classification (NCBI taxonomy): domain Eukaryota; kingdom Viridiplantae; phylum Streptophyta; class Magnoliopsida; order Solanales; family Solanaceae; genus Solanum; species Solanum lignicaule. The sequence continues at coordinate 19,392 of JAJOOF010013798.1, read as the reverse complement.
CAATATTATCAATCAAAATTATCTTTATCATTAATAGTTTGGTCTAAGATTATTATTATCATTTTCCAAAAAGAATGACATTGACTGTCAAAATTATCCTTTATCATTAATAGTTTGGTTTAAAACTATCATTATCATTTTCCAAAAAGAATGACATTGACTGTCAAATTTATCCTTTATCATTAATAGTTTGGTCCAAAATTATTATTATCATTTTCTAAAAAGAATGACATTCAGTCAAAATTATCCTTATAATTAATAGTTTAATCAAAAAATAAAATATCATTAATAATTTGGTCCAAATAATATGTATTGTTACTTCATTGGGTCAAAACTATTATTTTCCTTTCTCATATATATATATATATATATATATATATATATAGGTATTTGCTTTACACGTGAATTCCGTATGAATATCAATATTAAAAAAAATAAAAAAACATTATATAATATTGGGAGGACATGTTTTTTATGTTCTGTCGAATACATAAATTTAAAACAAATTTATACACTGGAATCAAATTATAATCAATCAAATTGCTTTAGCTTATCCGTCTATAAACAATTATACATGCACCGTATCAATAGCAAAAAACTACATCAAATTCTGATCAATCAATTTTTTCAAGTGTTCTTTGAAAATAAAGATAACTACTCTGAGCGATGTATTTGAAAATTTTATATATCAAAATTATCAATTATATTTTTTTAAGGGCATGAATGTAGAATATACATTACTAAAAAGAGTTGAGAAAATGATGGACAAGGTCTCTCCAAAAAAGCGACGCAATTTGCAATGCTAACCATCATTTTAAATCTTTTAAATTTCTTTTAGCAAAAATGACTGATAGTGACTCAAACCACCATTTTTGTTGATGGATTTTTTCACCAAATATATATCTATAAAATTAATTTTTATTCATTTATTATCAATTGTGACGCCGCTCGTTGCTTTTAATTAAATAATAATAATAATTACATTGTAACGATGTTGTCCGTCGTTTATAATTAACTAGGTAAATTACCTGAGCTTTGCACGTGATTGAACTATTTTATTAAGCTTACATATGATCATTCGGTAATATCTGTATTTTAGATACATACACTACAGTGCCAAGAACATTTTATCTAAAGGCAAAGCGTTCCTCTGAAATCTTAAAGTGCTATATTTTTTTAATATTTGTTTTTGTTGCACAAAAATTATGAGTCATAGAGAGATTATAAGTATAATAAAGATGTCTAAGAAAATGTAACACCTCGGTCTTAGAAAGGGCTAATTTTAGAAAGAACTAAATTAGAAATAGCCAATTTGATATTAGTGCAAGTTATTCTTAAATTATGAGTTTTGGGTCAACTTCAAACGACCATAACTTTCAGCACATGATGAGTTAGGTGGCCTAGAAGATATCAAATCGAAGGTCATTGTGTCCTCTTTCCAACGCCGCCGAGTTTGCTAATTTCTATATTCGTATGATGGAAATATGCCCGTTTGAGTACAGGGTGTCCAGTTAAGGAAATTCATCCGAATTAAGGAGGGGTATTTTGATTTTTTCCTTACCCCATTAGGCCTACACATTTTGTTCCCCCAATTAGGGGTCAAAATTAAAATCAGTTTTCACTCAAGTCTAAAGCGTTCAAGAAACTAGGAAAAAGTTCAAGAGGAGAAAAGAGAAAGTTTTCAAGAAATTCTTCAAGATTTCGGGGAAATCGCCAAGAACTGAATTCTTGTGAGGTATGTGTCACGGCCCAGGGGTACACCCTAGATGTAACATGGTGTATAAGACCCCGAGAGGCCACATACAAGCCACTTAGCATATCATACCATAAGAAATAAAATAATAGAATTAAAGACAATATTTCAAGTCCAACATTTATATAAACGAAAAGTGGAAGTCTAGACACATTATCTCTTTGGCCATCTAATACAATAGAATGAAATTGGGTCAAGCACATACATCATGTACAAAACTGAAAAGTAAGATAGAAACCGAAAACAATATAACTCCGTCCTCGAATGCATGAGGACTCACCAAAGCTCGGGAATCAATCAAGCCAACCTCTAGCCATGAAACTGAGAACCCTGAATAAAATGTAGGCAAGAGTATGCGTTAGTACAAAACAATGTATCAAGTATGATAGCCATGCATAAAACATTTAAATCATGCTAAAATGGGACATCTCGCACCTACAAACGACTATAAAGAGTTTAAAATATGAAAATATTGATTTTTGGAAAGAATAAGGAAATCTGGAAATTTTGTCTAAGTTAAGAAAGTGAGTTTTGGTCATTGTCAAACGGCCATAACTCCTAGCTCAGGAGGATTTAAGAGCAGCTCTTGATATATTTGGAAAGACCTTGGAGATATCTTTCCAACGCAGCCGAGATTGCACGATTTTGACATCGTATGAATGAGTTATGACTTTCGGAAATTGGGCTATTGGATTGAGGAAAGTCCCAATCCGGATTTAAGGAAGGGCAAAGTAGTCTTTTCTCTAATTAATTTCCTAATTTGATTTTAGGAATTAATTGGGGTAAAACAAGACTTTATTCAATTTTTAAAAAAAATAGAATTTACGCTAGGGCTTGGAGAGGAGAAGAAAGAAGAGAAAAGAGGAGAGAAATCAAGAAATCGGCAAGAACGTTCAAGCTTTGCGAGTGGAATTCGTCGGAGGTGATCCCTATTAAGGTATGTGAGATTTATTTTGTGTTGGGTTAGTTCACCGACACACTAACTTGTTTCAATTCAGCGAAATTGGAGTTGTTTGAATGTTAAGAACGTGAAGTTCTTGAAGAACATTGTTGAATTCTTGTGGGTTGATTGTTGAATGCCTAGTGTTGAATTGATTCATGTTTCCGGGTTGTTTTGCGAGTTATATTGGTTGTATATTGAGGGTATAATTGATCATAGGGGTTTGGGGAAAGTATCATGGAGGTTTGGAGGGTTTAGAGATGAAAAACGGAGAAGAAAAGTCGAGAACACCTGGGTACAGGGGTTGGGGCGTCGCGCCTCTCAGCGCGCCCCAAAATGTTCTCTGAGGTTTGGCCTCTGGTGCGTCGACCCAGCCAGAGCGCCCGACCCATCTCTCTGAGGTTTGGGGCCTGGCGCCCCACGCCTCTTACAGCGCCAGGGACGCCAGTTCTCCCCATTCGTTCCCCACCTTCTCGTACGTGTTCCTAAGTGATGTACCTATGTTTCCTAGTCGATTCTAACATTCTAAAATACATCTAAACATCATGAAATCAACCATAAACATGAGATCATGAACCTTGAATCCATAATCCAATTCAAGGAAAGTTAAGATCAAAGTCAAGAGAAGTAGGAGTCAAGTCAAGATGAGTTCTTAGAGTTTTCCAAAAGTCTTTTCCAAATGTTTTAACTTTGTTTTAAGACTTAAGGTTCAAGTTGACTAAAGAGTAAAGAGTAAAGTTTGAAGTTCATTTCTTCAAAAGTATATGGGGAGTAAGTATTCCTAAAGAGATTTAAAATGTTTTCACATTTAAATAAGAACGGAAACTGAGATTTCCAAAGAGCCTTCGGGCTAGTTTTCAGAAAAGAGTAATAGCTTTCTAAATGAAGCAAACAGGGGAACTGAGATTTCCAAGATAGCCTTTGAGCTACGTTTTTGAGCACTAATCTTAAATCACAGAAGAAGTATGTTTTAAAAACATAAGAGCTAGTATATTTTGGGAGTAGTATTGATCACCGAATTGAGGGAGCGTTCAAAGAACCCACAGCCCTCATAGAACCATGTAGCCACCATGGGTAGAAAAGGATCATACCTTTTTTTTAGATGAATTCTTTTCAAGATAGACTAGTGGATTCATTAGGCAGTTCAGATTCTGTACCTTTGGCCGGGTATAGAATGCTCTGGCAGCGTGAGGTTGATCGATGTATTATCACTATAGCTCTTATGTGATGGTTGTCGGTTAGAGAAACTCCCACAACAGTTATTGTTTTTCTATATACATCAGTTCATTTGTATTTCTACATACATATAAGATTTCTTGTATCTTTGCATACACACAGAGTTTATAGCATGTTTTAAACAGTTTTTCTTTATATTGCACTTGCTTTAAATTGCTTTATATTGAAATGAGTCAGTCAGGTTGAGTTGAGTGAGCCAAGTAAGTTATTCAGTTTCTTTCATATTCCTTCTAGCCTATGTGTGGTTTAGCATTCCAACTCGCATACTCGTACATTCAATGTACTGATGCCAGTTGGCCTGCATCTTATTATAATGCAGACGCAGGTAACTAGGATCAGCATCCAGCACCTCGTTGATACAGTTGAGCAACTCAGAGTCAGGGGTAAGCCTCCTTGCATTCCGGAGGACTCTTTTATTCGCTTTCAGTCTTTCATTTATTAGGATGTTGTGGGGTTTGTCCCAACATCCATCTCAGTATTTTAAAGGTTTCATAGATAGTCTGATAGTTTTTAGTTCAGATGTCTTTCTTTATCTTTCAGATGTTGTTTAAGACTTAAGTACAATATTGGCCAACTTATTATTGTTTAAGTTATTATTTGAGACTGTTTCATTGAGTTAAGTTTTTCGTTGAGTTAAGTAAACCAGGCCAAGGGTTCGCTTAGGGCCAGAAATGGTCTCCAAGTGCCAGTCCCGCCTAGGGTGTAGGCTCGAGGAGTGATAAACTTGATATCAAAGCACAGAGTTCAAGAGTCATAGGGAGTCTATGAAGCCGTGTTTGTAGAGTCCTTGTTATCGCTGTGAAGCGCGCCACATCTATAATTAGGAGGCTACAACATTTAGGAAATTCTTCACTTCCTTCATATCCATCTCGTGCGTTAGAGTGTATCTCTAAAAGTTTCCCTCTAATTCGTGCTTGAACGTGTTACAGATAGCCATGCCTCCACGAAGAGCAGCACGAGGTCATCCAGCTAGGAGAAATATTGAACCACAAGAGCAAGAATTACCTAATGCATCTGAAGTGCAACCGCAAGGAGAGGTCTCTAATGCTGAGTTTAGAGAAGCTATAAGGATGCTTAGCCAAGTTGTGACAAATCAGGCTGGGCAATAGAGAGGAGCTCGGCAAGAAGAGACTGACACTTTGAGGATTTGCGAATTCTTGAGAATGAATCCTCCTAGTTTCACTGGTTCGGTCACTACTGAAGATTCAGAAAATTTTATTCAGGAGCTGAAGAAGGTATTTGATGTGATGCATATGGTAGATACTGAGCGAGTTGAACTAGCTGTAAATCAACTGAAGGATATTGCTAGAACATGGTTCGATCAGTGGAAAGGGGGTCGACCTGAGAATGCACCACGTGCTAGTTGGGCTTGTTTCGAGGAAGCCTTCTTGGGGCTTTTCTTTCCCCGAGAACTGAAGGAGGCTAAGGTACGAGAGTTTCTAACACACTGAAACAGGATTCCTTGAGTGTGCATGATTATGGGTTGAAGTTCACCCAACTGTCTCGCTATGCTCCGAAAATGGTTGCGGACATGAGGAGTAGGATAAGTTTATTTGTTGTTGGTTTGGGTTGTCTGTCAAGCAAGGAGGGCCGGGTAGCAATGCTTATTGAGGACATGGACATTTTGAGGTTGATGGTCTATGTGTAGCAGGTAGAGGAAGAGAGGCTGAGGGATAGAGAGGAATTCAAGAACAAGAGAGCCAAGATAGGGAATGAGTCCGGACAGCAGAAGAGTAATGCAAACCGGTCATCTTTCCAACATAAACAGAAGGGACCTACTCCATCATCTGCTAGTGCACCTGCACCTAAGAACAAGAGTGAGTACTATGGTCAGAATTCCAGAGTTAAACCTACCTATTCACAGAGTAGTGTGGCGCAAGGGGGTAGTCAGCCTCCTGGCTGCGCCAAGTGTGGTAGGAAACATTGTATTTGCCGTGAAGGCTCCACTGGTTGTTTCAAGTGTGGTCAGAGTGGGCATTTCATGGGATAGTGTCCTAAGAAAAGGCATGGTAATGGGGGCAATAGACCCCAGTCTTCTTCAATTGCTCCACCAGACAGGGCTACACCTAGAGGAGCTACTTCTGGTACTGGCGGAAGAGAAAACCACCTCTATGCAATCACCAGTCGCCAAGAAGAAGAGAGCTCTCTAGATGTTGTCACTGGTATGATCAAAGTCTTTACTTTTGATGTTTATGCTTTGCTAGACCCAGGAGCAAGTTTGTCTTTTGTAACTCCTTATGTTGCAAATAAGTTTGAAATTCGTCTTGAGAAACTTAGTGAACCATTCAGTGTTTCCACACCTATTGGTGAGTCCATGCTAGCAGAGAAAGTCTATCGTGATTGTCCCATTTCCGTCAATCACAAAGGTACCATGGCTGATTTAATTGAGTTAGACATGGTTGACTTTGATGTCATTCTTTGTATGGACTGCCTTCATGCCTGTTATGCCTCCATAGATTGCAGAACTCGAGCTGTCAAGTTTCAAATTCCTAATGAGCCAGTTATAGAGTGGAGTAGTAGTTCAGCAGTGCCTAAGGGTTGTTTCAAGTCGTAGCTTAAGGGAAGAAAGTTAGTTTCAAAGGGTTGTATCTATCACTTAGTCCGAGTTAATGACTCAAGTGCTGAGGTACCCCCCATTCAGTCAGTTCCTATAGTAAGAGTGTTTCCAGAAGTTTTCCCTGGTGATTTACCCAGAGTCCCTCCTGAGAGATAAATAGACTTCGGCATAGACATCATTCCAGATACTCGTCCTATCTCTATCTCGCCATACAAAATGGCACCAGCATAGTTGAAAGAGTTGAAAGAGCAGTTAAAGATCTATTAGATAAGGGTTTCATTCGACCAAGTGTCTCACCTTGGGGCTCTCCGATCTTGTTTGTGAGAAAGAAAAATGGTTCCCTTAGGATGTGTATAAATTACCGTCAATTAAATAAGGTTACCATCAAGAATAAGTATCCACTTCCAAGGATAGATGATTTATTTGATCAACTTCAGGGTGCCACCTATTTTTCGAAAATTGACCTCAGATCAGGCTACCATCAGTTGAAAGTTAGGGAATGTGACATTCCAAAGATAACATTTAAGACGAGATATGGTCATTATGAGTTCTTGGTCATGTCCTTTGGTTTGACCAATGCACCACCAGCGTTCATGGATCTTATGAACAGGGTCTTCAAACATTATTTAGATATGTTTGTTATCGTCTTCATTGATGACATACTAATCTATTCAAGGAATGAAGAAGATCATGCTAGTCATCTCAGAATAGTTCTTCAGACCTTAAAGGATAGAGAGTTGTATGCCAAGTTCTCTAAGTGTGAGTTTTGGCTTGAGTCTGTGGCATTCTTGGGCTATATTATTTCAGGTGATGGTATTAGAGTTGATACTTAGAAAATTGAGGCAGTGCAGAATTGGCCTAGACCCACATCTCCAACTGATATTAGGAATTTCTTGGGCTTGGCTGGCTATTATAGGAGATTTGTTGAGAGTTTCTCGTCCATTTCGTCTCCTTTGACGAAGTTGACTCAGAAAATAGAGAAGTTTCAATGGTCTGAAGCTTGTGAGAAAAGTTTTCAGGAATTGAAGAAGAGGTTGACTAGTGCCCCAGTTTTGACCTTACCAGAGGGTACTCAAGGTTTTGTGGTATACTGTGATGCATCCAGAGTTGGTTTGGGTTGTGTGTTAATGCAGAATGACAAGTTGATAGCCTATGCCTCCTAACAGTTGAAGGTTCATAAGAAGAATTATCCAACCCATGACTTAGAGTTGGCTGCGGTAGTTTTCGCCTTGAATATTTGGCGACACCACTTGTATGGTGTTCATGTTGATATATTCACTGATCACAAGAGCTTGCAATATGTGTTCAATGAGAAAGAGCTCAATCTCAGACAAAAAAAGTGGTTGGAATTACTCAAGGATTATGATATGAGTATTCTTTACCACCTAAGTAAGGCTACTGTGGTTGCTGATGCTTTAAGCAGGTTATCTATGGGTAGTACCACCCATGTTGAGGAAGAAAAGAGGGAGTTAGCCAAAGATGTGCACAGACTTGCATGCCTGGGAGTCACATTTATGGATTCCACAGAAGGAGGAATAGTGGTGACGAACGGGGAAGAATCATCACTAGTGTCAGAAATGAAGGAAAAGCAAGACCAAGACCCCATTTTGCTTGACTTGAAGGCAAATGTTCAACAACAAAGAGTATTAGTTTTTGAACAAGGAGGAGATGGCGTGTTGAAATGTTGAAATACCAAGGTAAATCGTGTGTACCAATGGTGGATGAACTCCAAGGGAGAATCATGGAGAAAGCCCATAGCTCCAGATATTCCATCCATCCGGGTTCCACCAAAATGTACCGTGATTTGAGAGAAGTATATTGGTGGAATGGTATGAAGAGGGACATTGCTGAATTTGTTGCTGAGTATCCAAATTGCCAACAAGTGAAAGTAGAGCACCAAAGGCCTGGTGGTTTGGCTCAAAATATAGAACTTCCAGAATGGAAGTTGGAGATGATTAATATGGACTTCATCACAGGGTTACCAAGGTCTCGCAGGCAACATGATTCTTTTTGGGTGATTGTCGATAAAATGACAAAAGCAGCCCACGTTTTGCCGGTGAAGACTAACCAACTATGCAGAAGATTATGCTAAGCTTTATATTCAGGAGGTGGTAAGACTTCATGGAGTTCCAATCTTCATTATTTCAGATAGAGGTGCACAATTTACTGCACAATTCTGGAAATCTTTCCAGAAAGGTTTAGGCTCAAAGGTGAACTTGAGCACTGCCTTTCATCCTCAAACTGACGGGCAAGCAGAGCGCACTATTCTAACCTTAGAATATATGTTGAGAGCTTGCGTGATTGATTTCAAGGGTAATTGGGATGATCACCTACCTCTCATTGAATTCGCTTACAACAATTGTTATCATTCTAGTATCCAGATGGCTCCATATGAAGCTCTTTATGGGAAAAGATGCAGATCTCCTATTGTATGGTTTGAAGTTGGTGAAGCAGGGTTGATAGGACCAGATTTAGTTCATTAAGCTATGGAGAAATTGAGAGTAATTCACGAGAGATTGAAAGCAACACAGAGTCGTCAGAAATCCTACACTGATATTAGGAGAAGGGCGTTAGAGTTCGAAGTAGATGATTGGGTATATTTGAAAGTTTCACCCATGAAGGGTGTTATGAGGTTTGGTAAGAAGGGGAAACTTAGTCCCCGGTATATTGGACCTTATCGCATAGATAAGAGGATTGGCAGTGTAGCATACGAGTTGGAGCTACCACAGGAATTAGCGGCGGTTCATCTGGTATTTCACATCTCTATGTTGAAGAAGTGCATGGGAGATCCTTCATTGAAAGTGCAAATTAAAAATGTTGGGATTAAGGATAATTTATCTTATGAGAAGATTCCGGTCCAAATTTTAGATCGCCAAGTTTGCAAGTTGAGAACAAAGGAGGTCTCATCAGTTAAAGTCCTTTGGAGGAACCAATTTGTTGAAGAAGCTACTTCGGATGCTGGAGGGGATATGAAGAAGAGATATCCACATCTCTTTGAATCTGGAGAAAATTCAGATCAAGGTACTAATCCTCTTCTTAGTACTAGCTAAATTATGAGTATGTATGTTGTTACCTGCTTTTGCTTGTTGAGTGTTGAACTTGATGTTGCTACCCTTAGCTTAGTGAAATAAAGCTCATTCGAGGATGAATATTTCCAAGGGGGAGATATTTTAACATCTCGCACCTAGAAACGACTATAAAGAGTTTAAAATATGAAAATATTATTTTTGTAAAGAATAAGGAAATTTGGAAATTTTGTCTAAGTTAAGAAAGTTAGTTTTGGCCATTTTCAAACGGCCATAACTCCTAGCGCAGGAGGAGTTAGGAGCAGATCTTGATATTTTTGGAAATACCTTGGAGATATCTTTCCAACGCCGCCGAGATTGCACGATTTTGACATCGTATGAATGAGATATGACTTTCGAAAGTTGGGATGTTGTATTGAGGAAAGTCCCAATTCGTATTTAAGGAAGGGCAAAGTAGTCTTTTATCTAATTAATTTCCTAATTTGATTTTAGGAATTAATTGGGGTAAAACAGGACTTTATTCAGTTTTTAAAAAAATTAGAATTTACGCTAGGGCTTGGAGAGGAGAAGAAAGAAGAGAAAAGAGGAGAGAAATCAAGAAATCGCCAATAACGTTCAAGCTTTGCGAGTGGAATTCATCGGGGGTGATCCCTATTAAGGTATGTGATATTTCTTTCGTGCTAGGTTAGTTCACCCACATACTAACTTGTTTCAATTCAGCGAAATTGGAGTTGTTTGAATGTTAAAAACATGAAGTTCTAGAAGAACATTGTTGAATTCTTGTGGGTTGATATTTCAATGCCTAGTGTTGAATTGATTCATGTTTCAAGGTTGTTTTCCCAGTTAGATTGGTTGTATATTGAGGGTACAATTGATCATAGGGGTTTGGGGAAAGTATCATGGAAGTTTGGAGGGTTTAGAGATGTAAAACGGTGGAGAAAAGTCGAGAACAACTGGGTACATGGGTTGGGGCATCGTACCTCTCAGCGCGCCCCAAAATGTTCTTTGAGGTTTGGCCTCTGGCGCGTCGACCTAGCTAGAGCACCCCACCCATCTCTCTGAGGTTTGGGGCCTGGCGCCCCACGCCTCTCACAGCGCCAGGGACGCCAATTCTCCCCATTCGTTCCCCACCTTCTCGTACGTGTTCCTAAGTGATGTACCTATGTTTCCTAGTCGATTCTAACATTCTAAAATACATCTAAACATCATGAAATCACCCATAAACATGAGATCATGAACCTTGAATCCATAATCCAATTCAAGGAAAGTTAAGATCAAAGTCAAAAGAAGTAAGAGTCAAGTCAAGAAGAGTTCTTAGAGTTTTCCAAAAGTCTTTTCCAAATGTTTTAACTTTGTTTTAAGACTTAAGGTTCAAGTTGAGTAAAGAGTAAAGAGTAAAGTTTGAAGTTCATTTCTTCAAAAGTATATGGGGACTAAGTATTCACAAATAGATTTAAAATGTTTTCACATTTAAATAAGAACGGAAACTGAGATTTCCAAAGAGCCTTCGAGCTAGTTTTCAGAAAAGAGTAATAGCTTTCTAAATGAAGCAAGCAGGGGAACTGAGATTTCCAAGATAGCCTTTGAGCTAAGTTTTTGAGCACTAATCTCAAATCACAGAAGAAGTATGTTTTAAAAACATAAGAGCTAGTATATTTTGGGAGTAGTATTGAGCACCGAATTGAGGGAGCGTTCAAAGAACCCACAGCCCTCATAGAACCATGTAGACACCATTGGAAGAAAAGGATCATACCTTGTTTTTGGATGAATCCTTTTCAAGATAGAGTAGTGGATCCATTAGGCAGTTTAGATTCTGTATATTTGGCCGGGTATAGAATGCTCTGGCAGCGTGAGGTTGATCGATGCATCATCACTATATCTCTTATGTGATGGTTGTCGGTTAGAGAAACTCCCACAGCAGTTATTGTATTTCTATATACATCAGTCCATTTGTATTTCTACATACATCTCTGATTTTTTGTATCTTTGCATACACACAGAGTTTATGGCATGTTTTAAACAGTTTTTCTTTATATTGCACTTTCTTAAATTGCTTTATATTGAAATGAGTCAGCCAGGTTGAGTTGAGTGAGCTAGGTAAGTTATTCATTTTCTTTCAGATTCATTCTAGCATATGTGTTGTTTAGCATTCCAACTCTCATACTCGTACATTCAATGTACTAATCCCAGTTGGCCTGCATCTTATTATGATCCAAAGCAGGTAACCAGGATCAGCATCCAGCACCTCGTTGATCCAGTTGAGCAACTCAGAGTCAGTGGTAAGCCTCCTTGCATTCCGGAGGACTCTTTTATTCGCTTTCAGTCTTTCATTTATTAGGATGTTGTGGGGTTTGTCCCAACATCCATCTCAGTATTTTAAAGGTTTCATAGACAGTCTGATAGTTTTTAGTTCAGATGTCTTTCTTTATCTTTCAGATGTTGTTTAAGACTTAAGTACAATATAGGCCAACTTATTATTGTTTAAGTTATTATTTGAGACTGTTTCATTGAGTTAAGTTTTTCGTTGAGTTAAGTAAACCAGGCCAAGGGTTCGCTTAGGGCCAGAAATGGTCTTCGAGTGCCAGTCCCGCCTAGGGTGTAGGCTCGAGGAGTGACAAACTTGATATCAAAGCACAGAGTTCAAGAGTCATAGGGAGTCTATGAAGCCGTGTTTGTAGAGTCCTTGTTATCGCTGTGAAGCGCGCACATCTATAATTAGGAGGCTCCAACATTTAGGAAATTCTTCACTTCCTTCATATCCATCTCGTGCGTTAGAGTGTATCTTTGAAAGTTTCCCTCTAATTCGTGCTTATGCGTGTTACAGATAACCATGCCTCCACATAGAGCAGCACGAGGTCGTCCAGCTAGGAGAAATATTGAACCATAAGCGCAAGAATTACCTAATGCACCTGAAGTGCAATCGCAAGGAGAGGTCTCTAATGCTGAGTTTAGAGAAGTTATAAGGATGCTTAGCCATGTTGTGACAAATCAGACTGGGCAGCAGAGAGTAGCTCGGCAAGAAGAGATTGACACTTCGAGGATTAGCGAATTCTTGAGAATGAATCCTCCTAGTTTCACTGGTTCGGTCACTACTGAGGATCCGGAAAATTTTATTCAGGAGCTGAAGAAGGTATTTGATGTGATGCATATGGCAGATACTGAGCGAGTTGAACTAGCTGCAAAGCACCTGAAGGATGTTACTAAATCATGGTTCGATCAGTGGAAAGGGGGTCGACCTTAGAATGCACCACCTGCTAGTTGGGTTTGTTTCGAGGAAGCCTTCTTGGGTCTTTTCTTTCCCCGAGAACTGAAGGAGGCTAAGGTACGATAGTTTCTAACACTGAAACAGGATTCCTTGAGTGTGCATTAGTATGGGTTGAAGTTCACCCAACTGTCTTGCTATGCTCCGGAAATGGTGGCGGACATGAGGAGTAGGATGAGTTTGTTTGTTGCTGGTTTGGGTCGTCTGTCAAGCAAGGAGGGCCGGGCAGCAATGCTTTTTGGGGATATGGACATTTTGAGGTTGATGGTTTATGTGCAGCAGGTAGAGGAAGAGAGACTGAGGGATAGAGAAGAGTTCAAGAACAAGAGAGCCAAGACAGGGAATGAGTCCGGACAGCAGAAGAGTAATGCAAACCGGTCATCTTTCCAACATAAACTGAAGGGACCTACTCCATCATCTGCTAGTGCACCTGCACCTAAGAACAAGAGTGAGTCCTATGGTCAGAATTCCAGAGTTAAACCTACCTATTCACAGAGTTGTGTGGCGCAAGGGGGTAGTAAGCCTCCAGCCTGCACCAAGTGTGGTAGGAACCATTCTGGTATTTGTCGTGAAGGCTCCACTGGTTGTTTCAAGTGTGGTTAGAGTGGGCATTTCATGCGAGAGTGTCCTAAGAACAGGCAGGGTAATGGAGGCAATAGACCCCAGTCTTCTTCAATTGCTCCACCAGACAGGGCTACACCTAGAGGAGCTACTTCTGGTACTGGCGGAGGAGCAAACCGCCTCTATGCAATCACTAGTCGCCAAGAGCAAGAGAGCTCTCCAGATGTTGTCACTGGTATGATCAAAGTCTTTACTTTTGATATTTATGCTTTGCTAGACCCAGGAGCAAGTTTGTCTTTTGTAACTCCTTATGTTTCAAATAAGTTTGAATTCATCCTGAGAAACTTAGTGAACCATTCAGTGTTTCCACACCTATTGGTGAGTCCATGCTAGCAGAGAGAGTCTATCGTGATTGTCCCATTTCCGTCAATCACAAAGGTACCATGGCTGATTTAATTGAGTTAGACATGGTAGACATTGATGTCATTCTTTGTATGGAATAGCTTCATGCCTGTTATGCCTCCATAGATTGCAGAACTCGAGTTGTCAAGTTTCAAATTCCTAATGAGCAAGTTATAGAGTGGAGTAGTAGTTCAGCAGTTCCTAAGGGTTGTTTCATTTCGTACCTTAAGGCAAGAAAGTTAATTTCAAAGGGTTGTATCTATCACTTAGTCTGAGTTAATGACTCAACTGCTGAGGTACCTCCCATTCAGTCAGTTCCTATAGTAAGAGTGTTTCCAGAAGTTTTTCCTGGTGATCTACCCGGAGTCCCTCCTGAGAGATAAATAGACTTCGGCATAGACATCATTCCAGATACTCATCCTATCTCTATTCCGCCATACAGAATGGCACCAGCAGAGTTGAAAGAGTTAAAAGAGCAGTTAAAAGATCTATTAGATAAGGGTTTCATTCGACCAAGTGTCTCACCTTATGGGGCTCCGGTCTTGTTTGTGAGAAAGAAAGATGGTTCCCTTAGGATGTGTATAAATTACCATCAATTAAATAAGGTTACCATCAAGAATAAGTATCCTCTTCCAAGGATAGATGATTTATTTGATCAACTTCAGGGTGCCACCTATTTTTCGAAAATTGACCTCAGATCAGGCTACCATCAGTTGAAAGTTAGGGAATGTGACATTCCAAAGACAACATTTAAGACGAGATATGGTCATTATGAGTTCTTGGTCATGTCCTTTGGTTTGACCAATGAACCAGCAGCGTTCATGGATCTTATGAACAGGGTCTTCAAACCTTATTTAGATGTTTTTGTTATCGTCTTCATTGATGACATACTAATCTATTCAAGGAATGAAGAAGATCATGCTAGTCATATCAGAATAGTTCTTCAGACCTTAAAGGATAGAGAGTTGTATGCCATGTTCTCTAAGTGTGAATTTTATCATGAGTCTGTGGCATTCTTGGGCCATATTATTTTCGGTGATGGTATTAGAGTTGATACTCAGAAAATTGAGGTAGTGCAGAATTGGCCTAGACCCACATGTCCAACTGATATTAAGAGTTTCTTGGGCTTGGCTGGCTATTATAGGAGATTTGTTGAGGGTTTCTCGTCCATTTCGTCTACTTTGATGAAGTTGACTCAGAAAATAGTGGAGTTTCAATGGTCTGAAGTTTGTGAGAAAAGTTTCAGGAATTGAAGAAGAGGTTGACTAGTGCCTTAGTTATGACCTTACCAGAGGGTACTCAAGGTTTTGTGGTGCACTGTGATGCATCCAGAGTTGGTTTGGGTTGTGTATTAATGCAGAATGTCAAGGTGATAGCCTATGCCTCTAGATAGTTGAAGGTTCATGAGAAGAATTTTCCAACCCATGACTTAGAGTTGGTTGCGATAGTTTTCGCCTTGAAGATTTGGCGACACTACTTGTATGGTGTTCATGTTGATATATTCACTGATCACAAAAGCTTGCAATATGTGTTCAATCAGAAAGAGCTCAATCTCAGACAAAGGATGTGGTTGGAATTACTCAAGGATTATGACATGAGTATTCTTTACCACCCAAGTAAGGCTAATGTGGTTGCTGATACTTTAAGCCGGTTAACTATGGGTAGTACCGCCCATGTTGAGGAAGAAAAGAGGGAGTTAGCCAAAGATGTGCAAAGACTTGTACGCTTGGGAGTCAAACTTATGGATTCCACAGAAGGAGGAATAGTGGTGACGAACGGGGAAGAATCATCACTAGTGTCAGAAGTGAAGGAAAAGCAAGACCAAGACCCCATTTTGCTTGACTTGAAGGCAAATGTTCAACAGCAAAGAGTATTAGTTTTTGAACAAGGGGGAGATGGTGTGTTGAAATACCAAGGTAGATTGTGTGAACCAATGGTGGATGAACTCCAAGGGAGAATCATGGAGGAAGCTCATAGCTCCAGATATTCCATCCATCCGGGTCCACCAAAATGTACCGTGATTTGAGAGAAGTATATTGGTGGAATGGTATGAAGAAGGACATTGATAAATTTGTTGCTAAGTGTCCAAATTGCCAACAAATGAAAGTAGATCACAAAAGGCCTGGTGGTTTGGCTCAAAATATAGAACTTCAAGAATGGAAGTGGGAGATGATTAATATGGACTTCATCATAGGGTTACCAAGGTCTCGCAGGCAACATGATTTTATTTGGGTGATTGTCGACGGAATGACAAAATCAGCCCATTTTTGCCGATGAAGACTACCAACTCAGCAGAAGATTATGCTAAGCTTTATATTCAGGAGGTGTTAAGACTTCATGGAGTTCCAATCTCCATTATTTCAGATAGAGGTGCACAATTTACTGCACAATTCTGGAAATCTTTCCAGAAAGGTTTAGGCTCAAAGGTGAACTTGAGCACTGCCTTTCATCCTCAAACTGACGGGAAAGAAGAGCGCACTATTCAGACCTTAGAAGATATGTTTAGAGCTTGCGTGATTGATTTCAGGGGTAATAGGGATGATCACCTGCCTCTCATTGAATTCGTTTACAACAACAGTTATCATTCTAGCATCCAGATGGCTCCATATGAAGCTCTTTATGGGAGAAGATGCAGATCTTCTATTGGATGGTTTGAAGTTGGTGAAGCAGGGTTGATAGGACCAAATTTAGTTCATCAAGCTATGGAGAAAGTGAGAGTAATTCAAGAGAGATTGAAAGCAGCACAGAGTCGTCCGAAATCCTACAATGATGTTAGGAGAAGAGCGTTAGAGTTTGAAGTAAACGATTGGGTATATTTGAAAGTTTCACCCATGAAGGGTATTATGATGTTTGGAAAGACGGGGAAACTTAGTCCCCGGTATATTGGATCTTATCGCATAGCTAAGAGGATTGGCAGTTTAGCTTACGAGTTGGAGCTACCACAGGAATTAGCGGCGGTTCATCTGGTATTTCACATCTATATGTTGAAGAAGTGCATGGGAGATCCTTCATTGAAAGTGCAAACTAAAAATGTTGGGATTAAGGATAATTTATCTTATGAGAAAATTCCGGTTTAGATTTTAGATCGCCAAGTTCGCAAGTTGAGAACAAAGGAGGTCTCATCAGTTAAAGTCCTTTGGAGGAACCAATTTGTTGAAGAAGCTACTTGGGAAGCTGAAGGGGATATGAAGAAGAGATATCCACATCTCTTTGAATCCGCAGAAAATTCAGATCAAGGTACTAATCCTCTTCTTAGTACTAGATAAATTATGAGTATGCATGTTGTTACCTGCTTTTGCTTGTTGAGTGTTGAACTTGATGTTGCTAGCCTTAGCTTAGTGAAATAAAGCTCATTCGAGGATGAATATTTCCAAGGGGGAGATATTGTAACATCTCGCACCTAAAAACGACTATAAAGAGTTTAAAATATGAAAATATTGATTTTTGTAAAGAATAAGGAAATTTGGAAATTTTGTCTAAGTTAAGAAAGTGAGTTTTGGCCATTTTCAAACGGCCATAACTCCTAGTGCAGGAGGAGCTAGGAGCAGATCTTGATATTTTTGGAAAGACCTTGGAGATATCTTTCCAACGCAGCCGAGATTGCACGACTTTGACATCGTATGAATGAGTTATGACTTTCGGAAGTTGGGATGTTGGATTGAGGAAAGTCCCAATTCGTATTTAAGGAAGGGCAAAGTAGTCTTTTCTCTAATTAATTACCTAATTTGATTTTAGGAATTAATTGGGGTAAAACAAGACTTTATTCAGTTTTTAAAAAAATTAGAATTTACGCTAGGGCTTGGAGAGGAGAAGAAAGAAGAGAAAAGAGGGGAGAAATCAAGAAATCGCCAAGAACGTTCAAGCTTTGCGAGTGAAATTCGTCGGGGGTGATCCCTATTAAGGTAAGTGAGATTTCTTTTGTGTTGGGTTAATTCACCCACATACTAACTTGTTTCAATTCAGCAAAATTGGAGTTGTTTGAATGTTGAGAACGTGAACTTCTTGAAGAACATTGTTGAATTCTTGTGGGTTGATTGTTAAATGCCTAGCGTTGAATTAATTCATGTTTCCCCGTTGTTTTGCTAGTTATATTGGTTGTATATTGATGGTACAATTATTCCTAGGGGTTTGGGGAAAGTATCATGGAAGTTTGGAGGGCTTAGAGATGAAAAACGGAGGAGAGAAGTCGAGAACACCTGGGTACAGGGGTTGGGGTGTCGCCCCTCTCTCCGCGCCCCAAAATGTTCTCTGAGGTTTGTCCTCTGGCGCGTCGCCCCAGACAGAACGCCCCATCCAGCTCTCTGAGGTCTGGGGTCTGGTGCCCCACGCCTCTCACAGCGCCAGGGACGCCAGTTCTCCCCATTCGTTCCCTACCTTCTCGTACGTGTTCCTAAGTGATATACCTATGTTTCCTAGTCGATTCTAACATTCTAAAATACATCTAAACATCATGAAATCATCCATAAACATGAGACCATAAACCTTGAATCCATAATCCAATTCAATGAAAGTTAATATCAAAGTCAAGAAAAGTAAGAGTCAAGTCAAGATAAGTTCTTAGAGTTTTCCAAAAGTCTTTTCCAAATGTTTTAACTTTGTTTTAAGATTTAAGGTTCAAGTTGAGTAAAGAGTAAAGAGTAAAGTTTGAAGTTCATTTCTTCAAAAGTATATGGGGACTAAGTATTCCCAAAGAGATTTAAAATATTTACACATTTAAATAAGAACGGAAATCGAGATTTCCAAAGAGCCTTCGGGCTAGTTTTCAGAAAAGTGTAATAGCTTTCTAAATAAAGCAAGCAGGGGAACTGAGATTTCCAAGATAGCCTTTGAACTAAGTTTTTGAGCACTAATCTCAAATCACAGAAGAAGTATGTTTTAAAAATATAAGAGCTAGTATATTTTGGGAATAGTATTGAGCACCGAATTGAGGGAGCGTTATAAGAACCCACAACCCTCATAGAACCATGTAGCCACCATGGGTAGAAAAGGATCATACCTTTTTTTTAGATGAATCCTTTTCAAGATAGACTAGTGGATCCATTAGGCAGTTCAGATTATGTACCTTTGGCCGGGTATAGAATTCTCTGGCAGCGTGAGGTTGATCGATGTATCATCACTATAGCTCTTATGTGATGGTTGTCGGTTAGAGAATCTCCCACATCAGTTATTGTATTTCTATATACATCAGTTCATTTGTATTTCTACATACATCTCAGATTTTTTGTATCTTTGCATACACACAAAGTTTATAGCATGTTTTAAACAGTTTTTCTTTATATTGCACTTGCTTTAAATTGCTTTATATTGAAATGAGTCAGTTAGGTTGAGTTGAGTCAGCCAGGTAAGGTATTCAGTTTCTTTCAGATTCCTTTTAGCCTATGTTTGGTTTAGCATTCCAACTAGCATACTCGTACATTCAATGTACTGATCCCAGTTAGCCTGCATCTTATTATGATGCAGACGCAGGTAACCAGGATCAGCATCCAGCACCTCGTTGATCCAGTTGAGCAGCTCAGAGTCAGTGGTGAGAATCCTTGCATTCCAGAGGACTCTTTTGTTCGCTATCAGTCTTTCATTTATTAGGATGTTGTGGGGTTTGTCCCAACATCCATCTCAGTATTTTAGAGGCTTCATAGACAGTCAGATAGTTATTAG
>JAJOOF010013797.1:0-15876 GCA_029582545.1 Solanum lignicaule | reverse complement strand
CATGTTTATCTTTATTGCTTTTAGTCTTTAGTTTCAGTTTTGCTAGACCTAGTTGGGGCATGTCCCAACATTTCTAGTCAGTTTAGAGGCTTATTTCAGACATAGTTAGATTCAGCTTAGTATTTTGAGTTTGATATTTCTTTTGTACTAAACTCTCAGATTTGATATATTCATTTATAGTATATGGGTATTCCCCATCTTTCAGATTTATTTATGATTTAGCTTCCGCATCAGTTTATTATCTTTAGTATGCTCATGATCATGCCAGCAGGGTTAGCTTGGGATCACTTGTGGTCCTAGGTCCCGTGTCCGCGTCTCGGGGGTAGCTCGGGGCGTGACAAGTTAGGTGGACCATAACATATCAAATGAAAGGTCTTGGAATCATATTTCCAACGCAACTGAGTTTGCTATGTTCCAAGTTTGGATGAAGGAGATATGTCCGTTTGAAATCTGTCTGTCCAATTAAGGAAAGTCATCCGAATTTAAGAGGGGTATTTTGGTCTTTTCCTTACCCCTTCAGATTAAAACTATTTTAGTATTATTTTTCAGGTCAAATCTGATTTGGATCAGTTTTGCAAATCCCAAATACGCTTAGGGTTTTGAGAGGAGGAAAGGAGAAAAGTTCAAGGCGTTCATCAAGATTCAGAATATTTGTCGAGGGATTTCGCCGAATTAAGGTATGTGAGTTCTCATACTGTTGGGTTCGTTCACCCACACACCAATCATGATTTCATGTTTGAATTCGTCCATAAATATTTAAAGATTTAAGTTCTTGATTAGTGTTCTTGAAGTGTTGTTTTCGTTCTTGAATTAGGATCGGTTTGATGAGTTCTTGAGATAATTGTATGGAGTTTAAGAGTTTTTTTATAACATTCTTGTGTGCTTGTTTTGGGTAATTGAATCTAAAGAAATTTTGAGGAAATCAATCGAATAAAAGTGTTTTAGGATCAGAAAATGAGTAAATAATTAGTCGAAATGGTCTGGGAAAGGGCTGGGGCGGCGCCCCCCAAATGCGCCAGAGGGGATTAAGCAGCGCCCCAGCAGTGGGCCACAATTTGTTCTCTGAAGTTTAGGGGTTGGCGCCCCATGCCAGCAGTGCGCCAGGGTCGCCTGCCCCCACTGATTCTAATCACTCTAAACTACATCTAAACATTAAAAGATCATTCATAAATTGAATCATAACCTTAAATCCATAATTCATATTCAAGGTAGGGTTAAGTGTTAAGTCTTGAGAGTTATTTTGAATCTTATTGAGAGGTCTTTTACAATCTTTTAAAACTTGTTTCAAGACTTGAGTTCTTGAGTATGATGATGAGTAAGGTTGAGTTCATTTTACAAAATGAATATATGGGAACTAAGTATTACCAAGAGTAAATGTCTTTACATTTAAAAGAGGAGGAAACTATGATTTTCCAAAGGAGTCTGAGTACTATCTCTTTTTGAAGAAATCTTTTGAGTAATTATCTCAAACCAGAGGAAGAGAAATGTTTTTAAACATATGAGCTAAGTTATATTTTGGGAGTAGTATGGAGCACCGATATGGGGACTAGTTCAGATAACTCAAAGTCTTAATAAACCATGTAGCCAACGTGGGTAGAAAGGGTCATACTTTTTAGATGATTCCTTGTTGCTTTTTAAGCATAGCTTAGTGGATCCACTTACTGATTAGGTCCTGTACTCCAAAAAATTATAGGACAGTTCTAACAGCGTGGGCGAGACGTTGTATCATCACATAGCTTATAGTGATGGTTGTGAATTAAAGAATCTCCCACAGAGTTCTTTTGTATTCTTATATGCAAACAGAGTTATTTTGTATTTTTATATGCAAACAGAATTATATTGTATTTTTTAATACATTGAATTGTTATTTACTATTTTAAAAACTCTTCTTTATATTGCATACTTATTACTGCTTTATATTTAAATGAGTTGAGATTGAGTTGAGATTGAGTTGAGGTTGAGTTGAGTTGAGATGAGGTAAGTTGTTTCTTCAGTTCCAGTTCAAGCTTATGTCATGTTTTATATTTCCTCTTGCATGCTCGTACATTCCATGTACTAATGCCATTTGTCTTGCATCTTTTACGAAGCAGATACAGGAGATCAGGTTCATCAGCAGGCGATTCATTGATACCATTCGCAGTTCCAGAGTTGTTTGGTGAGCCTCCATGCTTCCGGAGGATCCCTTAGTATTCTATTATGTCATGTTATTTCAGTTTTGTATGATGATCGGAGATCTTGTCCCGACGTCCCTCATAGTATTAGAGGCTTCATAGATAGATAGACAGTATTAGGTCATGAGTCTTTTCCATTTTCTTTTGCTAAATGTTCGAGACTTGAGTTGCCCTTGTGGTCAGTTTGAATATTTAAATGTTCTAAGTATTTGAGATTCTTGAGTTAAGGTTTTCTTTGAGTTATCTTATCATGAGTAAGTTTTCCTGCTGAGAGTTGAGCCAGGCCAAGGGTTCGCTTGAGGCCAGCAATGGTTCTCAAGTGTCGGCCTCGTCCCGAGCTTCCCTCTAAGCCAATAGGTTTTCCATGATGTTATGCTCAAAAAAGTTGTGCTTGAGAGATGGAACCACTAATTGGTACATCAACCACCTACAATCATTTAAAAACTTATTGTAAGTGATTTCGTCGAAATAAATGTGATTACCTATTTGGAGTCAATCGAATTCATGTGTCGTAAGATTATTTTTCATAGGGAGGGAGGTCAATACTCATTAATAGATCAATTTATGGAGTTCATAGATTACCTACATTCTCCATTTCTATATTCAAAGAGTTATGTAGCCATGACCATTGTTTGCTTAACGTGGATAAATCAATGTAACATAAATCATACATAAATTATTAAATTTTGGGATGTTGAGAAATATTTTCAAGGCGGGGTGAAAGAGCACAACAGTTGCATGAATATTGTTGATTCATAAGTAGTATTTGATTTCTTCCACAAATGGAATATCATATCATTCTTCTCTTACTTGATCCAATTGTTTTAACAGGAGAATCAAGGAAAGGATATATAATATACAAAAGGAATAGTGGTAATTCATCTGGTGACTTCACAGTTGCCAAAGAAGCCCATAGAGGGACCAAATATTCCAATGTGATCTATAGAGAAATTCTTACATTGCAAGCACAGACTCCCAATGCGACATCACAAAAACTATCAAAAAGAATATCGAAAGAATGAAATGCATATATTTGATTGAAATTAATATTTCAAATTCAGATCTCAACATTTTCACAAAATGCAACATTGACTAAGGAGTTTTGTATTTTATCCTTGTGATGAGAGTAATTTCTATCAAATTTAAATTATGTAAACTTACAACGTTAAGAATTTTTACAGTAGTATCATACATAGTTTAACATTTATAATTTTATATGGTTATTAATAATATTTACCATAAAGAATTATATGCAATTACGTTATAATTGATCTGATTTTGTACTTCTTTTTTAATATATCGTCAAATATGAAACTTACACCCATAAATATGTATATTATAGTTCATGATGTTCTCCCAAAGTGCTATAACTTTTCTATAGCTAGATAATACAAATTTTTCACAAGCACAATCAATTATATTTTTGATAAATATGGTTATTAATTCTAAAGGTCTTAATATATTTTGTCCTAATGTTTTTTGCAGATTCATGTTCTAACAAGCGAGATGGTGTATACTGCAATGTTTTTGCTAAAGTATTTACCAATATCTTTGGTTGATACTGTAATTGCAAAGTATGCAAAGTTTTAGTTTAAAATTTAACAGAATTAGGAAAACTACAACCAAAAGAAGGCTCATTTTCTGTTAGAGTCTCAAAAGGTAGATCCCAGTAATTGATGTTGGTGCCATTGACAAGATTAAACTTGGACAAATTAAGGTATGATACTATATTTATTTTATTTCATTCAATTTACAGAAATATTATGTGAAATACAACTGACTTTAGATTCTACGAGGGTTTTGGTTAGGCGCACATCACGAGTTCAAATTTGATAACTGCCAAGAAACTAGTAGTAGTATTTAATGAAGAAGAGTAAAAAAACATGTTTAGTATCATGGGCAACAGTTGGACTGTTATAGTTAAAAATCGGTAGAATTTAGTAATTTTGGCTAAAACAGTAAATTTGTGTGTCATCTAATATGTATTAATAATATATATAATATTAAAAAGAAGAAATAACATTTGTTTTTTTTTAAATAACTTTTGGTGAATTGTTAATTAGGTACTTCCTGGAATATCGGAAATAAAGGAACATACAGTAGTGTTTGACAATGGAGATGAACATCAATTCAATGCAATCATTTTTGTTACTGGATACAAGAATGTTGCTACCAAATGGTTAAAGGTACGTTTTGCAAATTATCATTATGTTCTTTTTTTTAATTCTAATTTTGAATCTTAAAATTGTTCCACTTGCTTGTAAATATCGTGTGCGGATAAGTTTTTCTCAATAAGTTTTCCTAGTTACTTATTTCACTTACTATTAATTTTACCATCATTGTCTCAAATAATGTATAGATTATTTTTCTTTTGTATGCAGGATTATAGCTCAATATATCTTGAACATGGCACATTGATAAATTGGAAAGGAGAAATTGGGCTCTACAATGCTGGATTTTCAAAAAGAGGGATTGCTGGTATTTCAATGGATGCTATAGTTATTGCCGATGATATTAAGATTGTTAGAGGAGACAATATTTGGACTTTTATTATTATTATATCAGACTATGTTGTTAAATAAATTGTGTAGACCCTGCGTGAATGCATGATGCTTTTTGCACTGGGCTTGATTTGTTACTATGTTGTTAAGTTCCACTAGAACTTAAAAACCTTGTTTATTTTAGTATGTTTTCTTTTGGAATCTAGTTTCTACTGTCTTAGAAATTTGATGGATCTTTTCTGATTGATTGTCTTTCTTCGTTGATTTTTTTATTTTTATTATGATGATTTGGGGTTCCGCACAAATTTCGACTGTTATAGCCATCTCTTGCCAGCTCAAGTATCGAATAACTCCACCCACCAAATTGGGTAACTTTAATTAGAGACATTTGTTGGCAACATGAATGAAATCTAACATTTGAGTTCCTCAATTTTTCATAGTAAAGTAGATTGAGAGAGAGAGAGAGAGAGATAGAATCGGCTTCTTGAGAATTTCTTTTTCCTTCAATTATTTGATTTTCATAAGGTACATAAAATTAAATGTATATTGAGCAGTTAACATTCCATCTTGTTAAGGTCAATGAGAAGTCGATTCGTCCAAAATTTCCCAACAAACTACTACAAAAACAAGAGGATAACGAGGGGTATATTACCTAGCTCATAAGAGATACTCCCTACATCCTACCAAGAATGTAAAAGTTGTTGCAGATGATTCAACTTAATAAGCGCAACCTACTTAATCCAAAACCAAATGGTTTATTTAGCTTCTTCCCCAACCTCCTGTCTGCATTTTTTACCACTTAGCCTTAGGTGCATGCTTATTGTCGTGCTTTCTTTTGGGCCAACTTTTTATTTCTGATTTTTCCGACCATTGAGAAGAAGAAGTTCCTCTCCAAGTTTCTTCTGATATTTTCCTTTTTTTCCAAATAATGTCTGGTGGTACACTGTCCCCAGTTCGCTGAAGATGCTTTTCCGCTATCATTGGTAGACCATTTCCCTTTTGACCAGGGAGATTCACTGAAGTTAATCCTTCCCAACCTTCGGTAGACAATTTCCTTTTTGTCGTAGTAGGTTCAGAAGGTATAGTTGACTGACTTCCTTTCTGGCTTTCTTTACTTTGATCCCGCTTCTTGATATCTCTACAAGGAAGAGTGGTTGTATTTCCTTCTTCTATATTGTTCCTTGTCTCAGAACTGTCTTGAAAGGGAGTAGCACGTCCAAACAACTGATATTTTAATGTGGGTATTTTGACAAGGCCATCTATAAAATCATAAATGTATTCTCTAGTACGCCGGATACACTTGTATATGCGTTTCCCTTCTGCTTTCCCAACATCCCTTGCAGAATTTTGAGACTGATTAGTGAAATCCTCAACCTATAAAGATCACGATAAGCCATTAATACAACACTTCAAAGATTACTTAGTAGAAAGGACATTAATAAGTGAAAGATAACTACACTGATGCAACAAACTTTGGAGTCCCATGACTTAGATAGCCACGATGCTTTGTAGAAACTTGCACATAGTCTTTTGGCCCATAGCCTCTCAATCGACAATAACTGCAATGAAATTAGACCATGATGAACCAGATAACGGGATGTTTGCTAGGAACTGGGAGTCTTTTTAAGATGAGGTCAGATTTACTGAATTCATAGTACCTTGACTAACAACGTAACTAGCAACTCAGCCGCCACTGGCTATTTGTTCTTGTTCCCATAGTTCACAAACTTATGCAACAACTTTGCCTACGCATCTGGATCAGAGCCATCTAGAATATTTGCAAGCCAAGAAATAATACTGAGCTACTCAAAACAAAAAGTCTCATGAAAAAACTAATGCAAAGAGAAAAGTGCTAAAAGTCAAACAAGGCAGCAAGTGCTTAAACAAAAATTGCCAAGTTATGTATAAGAGAAAAGAATTATGAGTATTTATTTCATCCACATTTACAGCCTCACAAATGGAAGATTTTTCATACACATCCAATTCCGATTATTAGGGTCCTATATATTTCATCAGAAGATGTATTTCTATCATTATCTTGTGATTCCTGAGAATTATTCTTTTCTACTAGAGTACTTCACAAAACTATGTAGTAAACTAAAGTTAGTACATCCCTTTCAGAAGGCGTTCGATAACTGAAAAAGTAAAGATTCATAGTTACCTTCTAATATGGCAAAAAATGGCGGTAGTATTGGAGGATTTCGTGTCTATGAAGTTCACATGACCTCAAATGAAAGAAAAAAAAATAGATTATTAACTAAACAACTACATTAATAGCCCTCTAGAAAAGAAATATACACATATAAAACTAAATAAGCAAGTAGGCATTCAGAAACATTAAAAGTTATTCTGAATAAGCTAAGGCCATGAGGGGGGGAATTGAGAAGATGTTAATAAGCTATGGCCTTCCTAAAAAGTAAGGATCTTTTGTTTTTATGGACAAAATGGGGTTAAATAAAGCTACAAGAAGTTTACAAGAGCAACACCGTTGTCCTCTTGTACAAGAGGGTGCTTTACAAAAGGTTCACCAAACCATGTTTTTCTTTCTCCTTTTTTCTTTGGATAAGGCAAAGTAAATCTCATTAAATAATACCAAGAAGGTACTGCAAGTCTGCAAAAGTATAGAAAGTAAATTTCTTCTTACTTTTTGTGTTTTGAAAGTTTAAACAATACAAACTTGGTGTGGTAAGAACACCGTAACAAACTAGGCATTTTATTGTACTTAGAATAGCCTCCTTAGATGATACTGCTTATAGCATATTATGCACATTTTACTAGAGTCAATTTTCTTCTAATAAGTTAAAGAAATTATTCATTACTATAATCAGTACAAATTTTATGCTGTGTAAGGTATGTAAAGTATAAGCTCACTAGTAGCTCCTATGCTGGCAGATTGACTAACCAATAAAACAAAACAGTTAGTTGAAGGCACAATTCGTATTGACTAAAAATTGATCAGCATTCAAATTCCATAAAATGTAATCAAGAAACTAAGAGTAAGATGGAAACAAAAAAATAACTTGTACTTGGATCATACCTGCAAATGATAAGCAACCAAAAGTATTACAAATAATGAGTTCAAAGTTGTCTCTTGAGCTATTAATATTTTGTGCTTTTTCCCAAGCTTTCACTTGCAAAAACAACAGATCATATAACAGCTGATATCTATCAGCACATACATAAATTTACCTATGTATCCTCTTTTAAATAAGACCTGATGAACATGAGGTTTAAAACACTCAGCATTGCCTCCAGAGGAGGAGGGGAGGGGGCAGATATTATCAGAATATGAACTGAAAAATGAATTTAGTAGTCCTTGTCTAAGCAACAACTTTGATTTCCTTCTTTCTTCTTTTTCTAACTTCTGTTTAAATTGGTAGTAACATGCATTCAACATACTACAGAAGTTACATGGACTTTCTAAACTTTCAAATTGCAGCCTACCAGTCATAAATATTTAGAAAATTATTCTTCACAGAAATAGATGTCGGTTTCCTCCAAGTAATTAAAGATCTAATCAACAAAGAATATAAGGATATGACAAGCTTTTGAACATAGCATAAGCAATACATTTCTGATAAGATTATTCATCTAGCTACATTAAATTCGATACAATTAAAGTTCCATACCTTCCACTACATGTCAAATTACACAATGATACTAATTTTAGATATTAAACATGAGCTTCTCATCTCCAAAAATTCTAGATAGCATTTCATTTAAGTAGAATATGTTGTCTATTGTATGGTTTAATCTACTTAGTGTTAAATTTACAGCCTTCCCCCATCCTTCAAACCCCCACCGCCTCCACCAGTTTCCACTGTAATCGTCATAGGGGTGATGCAGGAAAAATCTGCAGAAACTCCTAAGGTACATTTTAAAGCAGATCTTAGGCTAAAATGTAAAATTTCCAGCAAAAAAACGGAAACAACTTAAGAATGTTTATTTTAGTAAAATGTCCAAAATAAGTAAAAGAAATATTTTGGTGATTTTCTGCAGCACAAAAGAGAAATCATACATGGAGCAAACAAGCTCTAGAAACTACATCGCTGACCCTTCATCAACATAACTTGACTTAGTTATTTCCTTCCTCCCACTGAAGTTCTCTCATAAATAAACAGTCATGGAAGATCACATAACCTAATAATTTCTTTGTTGAGGCTATAGCAGTGTAGTCAAAGGCGCTCTTAAACCTTGAAGCGAGGCTCAAAACGTGTTGTGCGCTTCGCCACTCTTTATATGCGCTTCTGTTTCGTCATCAAGGTTCTAAGGAAAAAATTTCCTTGTCAATGATCCTCTTCTGAAGAAGTGACACCAAACAATTCATATTTCTTTTTATCATAAAAAAATTCAATTTCTTTGGTGATATATTTGTCATTCATGTTTATGATTATTAGTCTTGGATTAAACATATATATTTGTATTTTTTCCCGTTTGTGCCTTTTTTCATTAAAGCCCACATTTTATTTGCACTTTGCGCTTAAAGCCCCCACAGACCTTAGAGTTGTTTTGCGCTTTTCGCCTTTGATAACACCGGGCTATAGATATAGATAAAATATTTATACTTCCCCAATGTTTGGAGTAGGTAGGATTCAGTTTCGTTTACATGTTTTACATGTTAAGATGATTCAAAAGGATGAAAAACATTTCAAAAAGATTTCACATATAATTAAAAGAAACTATCTCCTTTGTTGGTTTTGTTTGTCAATCTGTTTTCTAAAAAGATGCAAGTCTTTGTGGCATAACTAATTGATGCACCTTCCGAGTTTGCTTCCTTTCAATCTGAAATTCGCCTTCAAAATAGAAAAGTGTAATTTTGTTTTATGCTACCAACAAAGGCCATTGGCTCCTTTTGTTTCTTTTTTTTTTCTTCTCCTTAATCTTCCACTTCTATTGTCCCATGTGATAACACACCATGTCTTTTTGTCTTCCAAAAATAGAAGGCATAGTCCTAACTTGTTAACTTCCTCTTACTTGCTTTGGGTGGAAGAGAGCGGTTTAGTGGCTTTGGGGAGTCCATTGCATCAAGGAGGCGTCGGCTCTGAAATGATGGAAGATTGAATCATATTGTGTATCTCATGTGGCATATGATGGGAATTTTAATTCTGAATGTACTTCAAGTGAAGCTAGAGAAATTGATATAATGGCTATCCTATTCATTTAAGTTCTAGGGACATAGGTAATTGTGTCAAGAACTATAGCTCTGTGGTATTGCTACGATGCATCCATGAATCAAATAAGAGGCCTTCCAAACTATTGAAGAACTGTGCATATTGCAAATATACAGGAGATTGCAGAATTTTACCAAAAAGCTCAGCTTCTGAAACCATTCATCGAGTGAACAAATCATGTGTATTATCTTAGACTTTGGAACTCCATTCCTGTTTTCAAATGATATATCGCACTCGATTCTCATACCACAATCAACAACTTTCAGAATGGGCACCTTGACAATTATTATTGGATAAACACCATAAACATGCCCACATCCTGAAGCACGGAAAACCACAGATGAAAAAAGACAAACACTAAATCCTAATAGTGATAAATTAAAATGCTAAATGGAGCAAATATATTCAAAGGATTCAGATGGTCACAAACAAACAAACAAAACATGAGGAGACACCCTACAAATTTCTAGTTTTATGGATTTTTCACATTTCCAAGTCTGTTTTTCTACTTTTCTTATGATTTTAAGGTATTTGTAATAATTAAAGAATAAAAGTACATGTAGTAGAGATATTTCATACATTCCCTCATTGATATAGCCTTATGATATACATCTCTCTTCACCACTTGGCTGTCTCCCATTGAAATTTCACCACCTTCTTTTTTCATTCTTTTTTTTTTTTAGATAAGTGCCATTCAACTTTCCCTTCCAACGGATTTAATGATTGGATGCATATATGAGCGAAGGGGATAAAATATCCATTATTTGGCAAATGTACAAATTAAGAGACAAGAAGGATGCATGTATGAGCGAAGGGGATAAAATATCCATTATTTGGAAAATGTACAAATTAAGAGAAAAGAAGCAGATGAAGCTTACCAAACTTCTTTAAGATAAACAATTGTTTCCTTCTTTTTTTTAACTTGATTAGTTATATAATAAGTTTTATTTTCTTGCCTTTTTCTGATGCAATTTTCCCTAATAATCAGGTTTGCATTTATGGGTTGCAATAATTAGGGGTGATCATGATATGGTATTAAGAATTTCAGTTTAATAATTTTGATGTTTGATTTTTTATTTTTAAAAATCATGTATCATAATTACCATATCTGATTAATTCAGTATGGTTTGATATTATTAAGTTTGGTTTTGGTATTTTGAGTTTAATTAATATATTTGTAATCATAGTTTGTTGAACTTTAACGTCCATGTAATCTTTTAATAGAGAAGTATGACTTTAAATTTTCAAGAAATATCTCGATTATATAATACTAAAATCTTACAAATGTAGAGATTTTCAAAAGAAGTAAAAGCAATTGATACCTTCATTAATCAATTACACAAAAAGAACATCTCAATCAAGATAAAGTAGTTAAAATTTAAACATTCAAACATTTAGTTATATATCTATACTAGCTTATATGTTTGTAGTATTATAATAATATACATGTTGTATATGTAACTATATGCTTATATATAATATTTTGATATTTCTTTTATGAATATCAAATATGGTACAGAATAAAAAATATAAAATGCATACTAAATATTACAATATAAAAAATTTCGATAGCAATATCTATATATTGAATCACACCACCCCTAACCACAATGTTAAAATCTGTATTATCTATACAAATACAATTTGAGATACTTATCTGTGTTCATATAACATTATAACAATAAAAATGAATTTTAGATGTAATTTGTATTTTTATAAATGAATTTAGTCCAAATTGTATTTGTATTATATATTAAGTGCAACTCCTCAAATTCTTCATGTTTTCAGACTAATGGAGTTTCTTTAATTTGAAAGTGCACATCTAGACATTAAAATATAATTTTTATTTATAACTAAACATTCTAATTTATATTTTCTCTATCTTGTGGACACTTAATATTGACGTGACACATAAATTTTGAAAGTGTCTAAATAATCATTTCGTAAATTGAAGTGTTTTAAGTTGTTACGGAATATAAAGTATCTAGATTTACATATTCAAAATTGTAATGGTTACTTATCAAACTAGGCTAAATTTGAGTGTAACATTTATATATTATGTCAAAAGATAATGAAGCAAGAAAATAATATGTGAAAGGATTATCCTTAAGGCCTAAACTTTGCGAAAAGGATTAATTATATTTCTTAAAGTAAATTTAAATAATTTTTTTACTGCCGTTAATAAAAAAAGAAGTATATTTAAGTCATTTTAGTAACAATAGCGGTATAAATGTTACATTTCTTTTATAAATATAAGGTATATATATATTCTAAATAGAATCCCCCAAAAATAATAATTAAAACAACATGAGTTGTGGTAACCTGGTCGAACAACTTCACTATTAATTAGAGTTTCCAGTTCGAGCCTTGAGTATAGAAAAATTCTATTGAAAACGGGCGATCCGAATTTAGTCCAAGCTCTTAACACCGTTGAGAAATTTTAAAAAAATTAAGTTAAATACACTTGGCCTTGTTCCCCTCTCACTCCTCCTCTTATTACAGGAAGTGATGATTTCAAGAAATAGAAGCTCACTCTGCTTCAATAACTTGTAGCTTGTGCTTTCTTTTGTAGTACATTTCTGCTCCATTCTTCTTCTTCTTCTTCTTATTCTTTGTTTATAACAATGGATTTTGACCCCCTTTTTTTGAGCTATAGATAAGAAAGATCATCATCAAACTCCCATTTCTCCCATGGCCATGGTGTATCAAGTTAAAGGTCAGTACTTTCTTATGTGAGCTTAAAGCTCTAATCATTTTATACTATAAATTTGAAGACCCTTATTTCTGATCTTTTTGTTTCTTAGGTTGTTTGATAGAATTAATGAGTTATTTACTTGTTTCTTGTTAACCCTAGTAAGAAAGTTCTGTTTTATTATTTTGGATAATCATACCTCCCTTAGCACAAGTATTAAGTAAATCTAGCCACCAAGTCTCACACAGAAGGAGGGTTTTTCCTCCACTCTGATTTGACAATGTCATTCACGGTAGCGGAGGCAGAATTTTGTGCTAAGGGGATTAAAAAAACTGCTTCGAGTTATCAGGATTAGTTATTGTGGTTAGTGGAAGTTGAATGTGTGTTCTCTAAGAGAATTTGAACTCCCTTTACCATGGAACTGAACTTTTGGCTTGTATCAAAGGGGATTTAACATTTATTAAGATAAAACAAAAATTTAGCTCAACCTACTAGGAGGACATACCCTTGGGTTCAATGGTGATAAACAAATTGTTACTTGTATCCAAGAGTATCGGCCGTAGTGGTAAATGTAGTGAATACAAACTTTGGAGACTATGGTTCAAATTTGTATCTAAGTCTTGGTGATCAAAGTTATGTAGTATCTAATTCGTGGATTAGCTAAGGTGTATGGGAGCTGGCCTGGATACCATAGTTAAAGAAAGAAATATATATCTTAGCTGGTACGGGCATGATCATTGAAACAAAAAATAAAAAAACGGTTTGACTATGTAAATAGAGCCATTAGTACAAAGTTAGCCATAACACCATCCAGAAGTAGTGTTTGACCTTTGTTTGTCCCCAATGCTTTAGTCTAATGATAGGGGTGCGGTGCATCGAATGATATGTTGCATACAAGAACTTGGTATTTAAGTGCAGAAGGGTAGACGAGTGTCTCTTTATGCACCAAGTTTTGGGTCATGTACATCTAGTTCTCAAGATTTATTGGTTATAAAAATATGAACAGACATAACGGTAGCATTTGTTCTTGCTAAAATTAAAAGAGAAAAATAATGGTAGCATTTCTTATGGAAACTATTGCAATGGTTAAATTACGATGTAATTTATCATTGTGGGCTTATGGGAGTGTGAAAGGAGAATTATCTCATTGTGGTATACTTAGGTACACTGCTAGTGTTGCTATATGTGAGTATCATGTTTATTTTATTACATAATCCCCTTGAATGTTTTTGTTAATGCGTCTCTCTTTCAATACAAAGCTAGATTACCAATTTTTGAGCCATTTTGTATCGCCCAACCAGCCCTGCAAAAGAAAAACAGTTCCAATCTGAGCTTATTGTGTACAAAACTAAGTGTACTTCCTTGCTTTTTTTCTTAATACGGAACTTATGTAGTGAATATTGTTCCGCTGAATACTCTAGGTCAATGAGGATAAAAAGTACTTCTACTGATAACAAGTGATATCTTCACTTGAGAATGTTTGATTGGTTGCAAAGGACAGAAAGAGTAAAGAAACTTGTCTTTATCTGTATGCAGTGAAAATAAGTATATCAGACAGCCTTTTCTTCCC
The DNA here is from genome assembly GCA_029582545.1 of Solanum lignicaule. Classification (NCBI taxonomy): domain Eukaryota; kingdom Viridiplantae; phylum Streptophyta; class Magnoliopsida; order Solanales; family Solanaceae; genus Solanum; species Solanum lignicaule. Next base: position 1,771 of record JAJOOF010013797.1, on the reverse strand, counting down.
TTTTTAGGTACCAATTATTTTGATCAGTACAACTAAGAGTTGCGACTTAGTTAACTAGGTATCCTAGAGAAGTCAAAGAATATGATTTCAATAGAAGAAAATGCTTATAATAAGAAAATTGTTACTTGCTAACTTTATATTTTCTGGCCTGGTTGTACCTTTGAATTTTAGAAACATACTTTGAGTCTTACACTCTATTTGGATCATTGTTACCCATTTTATTGTATTTTATTGTTACCATACATACAATGTTTGTTTTGATTGTTACTTAAATTGTATTGTATTGTATTGTTAAATTTCATTGTTACATAACAATGAAATCCTCCATTTTATGGAACAACCGATTTGGTGTGTTCTCATTGTTACTTAATTTCTTTTCTAATTATATCCTTATTTAATATTTCAAAATACTATTTTACCCTTTACCTATATTATTTAATCCGAATCAAACCTCCTAACTTGGAATAATTAAGGACATTTTAGTAAATTTATAAATTACAAAACAATATGATACAATCAAACCAAACAATAAAATTGTTATTAAACAACAATAAGCAATACAGTCTAACCAAACATTGTATCTATGAGAAAATGGTCTAAAACTCCCCCAATCTATACCCAAAATATCAACTATACACTCCAACTTTACAGGTGTCCTATTACCCCTTGAACTTCATATTTCTCTATTTTCTACACACTTAAACGCTGACCTGTCATAGGAGGTGTTCTCACCTCCTTTAGGTGCGTTAGAAGGTGAATTTTGACGAAAATTTTATCTTTCTCCAACAGTCATCTTCCCCACCCTTCAATAAACCATTGTTTCTTCTTCCCCACCATTAACCCTTGTTCCATTTAGAAAAAATTCACGATTTTCTCTCAAAAATAAGTAGGGTTTAGTTGTTTATGTTCATTTCTACTTCAAATCTTGAATTTAGGGTTTGTAATCTGCTCTAATTTCTTGTTTAGGTCTCTAATTTGAATTTTGAATTTTCTCAAAATTCATCAAAAATGGCAAATGAAAACTTGAATAAGCTTTGTATGGATGAATCAGACCCAAAATTAGTTGATAACTACGAAATCAAGTTCAAAATACACAGCAAAATATTTCGATCATCAACAGAAATTCAAAATCCTTCGATCATCAAGTTCAAAATACACAGCATATGGTGAAGGAGATAAAAAGGAGAAAGGATATTTTTTGGGTCTTTTATGTTTTAGGAGGGAAATGGGGGAAAAAACCAAAATTGGGAGTTGAAGAGGTGGGGGACCCGACGCGTGCAATCACGTGGACTATTTTTTTGGTTTATGTGTTGAGGTCAGCGTTTAAGTGTGTAGAAAATAGAGAAATATGAAGTTTAGGGGGGTAATAGGACACCCGTAAAGTTGGAGTGTGTAGTTTGGATTTCGGGTATAGATTGGGGGGGGGGGTGTTTAGACCATTTTCTCTTGTGTCAATCATGCAATATAATACAATACAGTACAATACAATACAATACATTGTGAAACAATAGGTAACAATGATCCAAACAGAGTGTTAGTTGTATACATTAACTCAATGGTGATATGTAATGGTTCCTTCAGTAGCAACAAGTCACTATTATTGAATTATCATTTCATTTACTATTGGCTGAATCATCAATTGATAAAAATATGATGACAGTTATTCGTAAGAGAGCAGAGAGGCTTGAGCGGAAGCGAATGCAAAACTATAAAGTGAACGCGGAGCGACTATCTTCAAATGACGAATTGCTTAATGAATTTATAAAGCTTG